>CACKRE030001713.1:5457-17711 GCA_902602495.3 Ectocarpus sp. CCAP 1310/34 | reverse complement strand
TGCTGTTGTTGAGAGCTGTGCTGTTGAGGGCTGTGCTGTTGAGAGCTGTACTCTTAGAAGTACATCATGTAGTGGCCATATCACCAACACCGGTCGCCCGTGGACACCACACACCACACGTTTGCATCAGTAAGGTCCTAGCCACACATTTTGCTGCATGCGCAGACCACGAGTCGAGAGAAAACATCTCTCACCTGGGTTTCCGCGACCGAACCAGGGCACTGCTGTTGAAGCAGGTCACAGAAAAAAACCAGCAGCTGGTACCCAGCCGCCGTCGTCGCTTTGTCGCCGTCCCTTGCTGTCATCTTCATCCGGTTTGCCGTCCGGTGGGCGACATTGATCCCTGTGTTCCGCTCCAGCTTACGCTTGAGCTCCTTGCCATTCATGGACGAATGGTCCTTCACGGCTGTGGAGGCCAGGTGTTGGAGAGCAGCGGTCCTCCCCTTCGTATTGCCGCCGGAGCAGTCGGTGTGTGCGGCGTCAATCGTGTGCACCTTCCACACTCCGTCGGCACCCTTGTAGGCGCGGACTTGTGCATTGCAGCCTCCGGCCCGCGCACCGGTAAGTCTTCTGCCTGCCCTCGCTGTTCTTGCCCGCAACGAATNTCCCCTTCGTATTGCCGCCGGAGCAGTCGGTGTGTGCGGCGTCAATCGTGTGCACCTTCCACACTCCGTCGGCACCCTTGTAGGCGCGGACTTGTGCATTGCAGCCTCCGGCCCGCGCACCGGTAAGTCTTCTGCCTGCCCCCGCTGTTCTTGCCCGCAACGAATGAACGGCCGTCTGAGGACCGCGGTGTTCACTACTACTGGTACTTCATCGCTCATGTTCTGCCGATGCCAGTCTACCGTTCAGGCAAGAGTGCCGAGATTAACCACGAGAGACTTGGTGAGTTCAAGAGCGAGATCTACTTGTAGAAGCGAGATCTACGAGAACCGAGAGAGTTCCGCCGTCGGCGGTGGGTTGCAGGAGGAGGCTTGCAGGAGAGACATCCACTTCAAACGAGAGTTCCGCCGCGTTACACACAGGTTCCAAGTTTTTGAAAGACAAATGTCGAAAATTTTGACAAAAAAGTCGGTCCGTTTAAAACGGCCCTTAGCCGCGTTAGGTTCGCCTCTGCCCTACGCCCGCCGTCGGAAGCGTCGGAACTCGAGTGCGGGGTGTTGGTGACGTGTGTTCGTGAGCGTGGTCTGCTGTTGTTGGTCTGTTGGTCGAATAGCCCAGCCATTTTCGGGTAGGCGAGAGTAAGATCGGGTACCCCTGCGGGGGGTGAGTAGCCAAAATCGGGTGCACCCGGTGGCCGGTGGGAATAGGGCCAGGGCCGGGTTGGGGCGGGCGTCGGCCAATCAGATGGCGCCAGGAGGGTGTTGCCGACTGTGAAAAACAAGTGTACCCGATAATGGCCGGATTGGGGCCGGGTGTACCCGATTTTGGCCACTGCTCTTAAAAAATTCCCCGGCTGGTGCTGCTGCTGCTGCTTGTTTGAACAGGACGCTTCCGCCACCGCTTTAGATAACAGCAACAGCAGCAGCAGCAGAGGCGACACACCCTCTCGCCCACAATGAGTGTAGAGAGGTGCACAGCACAGCAGTGGTACTACATCGTCTAGGAACGAGCGTGATGTGTTACTGGTTCCGTGCTGTCATGTATGTGTGCCTCTCTCCAGAGCAGAGTCAGAGGCCGCTCCCTCCCGCCGCGTCGCAACACAACAACAACAACCAACCGATGGACCCACAGAGACCCAATCCATATCTCTCCTCTCGCTTCTTCCGCCGAAAGCTAACAGCAGCATACGGCACACCCTGCTCCCGTCCCGCTCTCTGNGAAAAGGCGAAAAGGCCGGCAGCGTTGAACAACAACAGTTAACAACCAACGGAAACAACAACAACAACATCATCAGCGATGAACCCCAGACCAACCAAACGTTCCCCGCTTCCTCCGCCGTCGCTAACAGCAGTATGTGTGTGTGTCCCGCCCCCCTTGTCCATGTTGCCTGTCTGTGTAGTGCGTGTCTTGCCAGTAGCAGCAGCAGTGTGTGCAGCACGGCAGTGCGTCGTGGTTTCTTGCGTGCGTGTAGTTTGTAGCCCAAAAAACAAAAATGACGCCTCCCGCCCGAGAAGTCGGGGATGCGTCCATGTGACATATAAAATTGCACAAACGGTGTGCTATCTCGAGACACCGACCACGGATTGCAAAGGTAGCGGTTGGGACAGCTTGGGCAAAATGTTACTTGTTGTGCGCAAGTTTTAGTTTGCAATTTGGTGCCGAGATGGTGAAATGGGCTCGAGTCTGCTGGGTTATTTAGGGCGCGCAGACAGACAGACAGACAGACAGCCATTGCGTCTTTTTCACGCCCCTGTGCATGAAGATTATTCTTTTTCTCGTGCGCACATACATCCACACACGATCCCTCTAAACAGCTTTTTTTTTGCAAAACAAAAAGCGTACCCCTATTCGGGCCACTCTTTTCGCAAAAAAAAACTATTACTACGCCTTCGGGCCACTCGGACCGGGCAGGCCCGTACCACTCGCGACCCTTTCCACCACAAAGACCACTCCAATCACGCCAAAACAACTCGGAGGCCAAACGTCGCGCTTGAACTCGGCAAGTAATACGCGTTCGGGCCACTCGGATCGGGCAGGACCGTACCACTCGCGACCCTTTCCACCACAAAGACCACTCCAATCACGCCAAAACAACTCGGAGGCCAAACGTCGCGCTTGAACTCGGCAAGTAATACGCGTTCGGGCCACTCGGATCGGGCAGGACCGTACCACTCGCGACCCTTTCCACCACAAAGACCACTCCAATCACGCCAAAACAACTCGGAGGCCAAACGTCGCGCTTGAACTCGGCAAGTAATACGCGTTCGGGCCACTCGGATCGGGCAGGACCGTACCACTCGCGACCCTTTCCACCACAAAGACCACTCCAATCACGCCAAAACAACTCGGAGGCCAAACGTCGCGCTTGAACTCGGCAAGTAATACGCGTTCGGGCCACTCGGATCGGGCAGGACCGTACCACTCGCGACCCTTTCCACCACAAAGACTCCCGTGACAGTAATATTTCACCACGATGAGGTGCATAGCAAACTTGCACCAAAACCAATCCCCGCTGAAAGGGTTTGTCGTACGGAAAGGTTCAATAAAACAAGGAAGGCGCTATACTCGGTAGACAGGGTTCGCGGAACGGGTCGAACAACTGGACCACCTTTCGTCGCTGACAAATCGATCAATCAAGGATATCACGACAGGACATACAGAGTTCAATTTAGAAACGTTTGTTGTGCGACACAGCAGTTTCCGCTGATGTCGAAACAAGAATAAAACTTGTTCTTCTCATTTCTCTCATAAAAATTGGCCCAGTGAGCGGGGTACCATCATCACGCATTTTGTCTGTTGTGGCGTTTGGTTCGTAATTTGCGTATTATTCACGTTAGTTTGTCCAGGACGCGACGACAAGTAGACGCCATGACTACAGCCGACTCATGACTCATGAGCTTCGACTGCTGTGATAATGGAAGTTGATGCATCCCCCCCCACCTACCACCGCAGCCACTGCAGCCACTGCTATTCCAGCAATTGCGCCTCCAGAAAGCCCATCATCGTCGTCGTTGTCGTCGTCGACATTGGCAGCTGAGTCAACCGACGGTGGTAGCGTTTCCCCCACAGGTGAAGGTTCCACTACAGGGGCAGCAAACACGACAAACGTGCATGGGGATTTGTAAGCTTCCAAAGCCTCGCAATGAAGCCTAGGCTGGACTAGACGGAGAGGAACGACGTCAACCCAAACTTAAGTCAAGCGCCCTTGAATGAAAGGCACCTTACTCCCCATCGAGCGCCATTTAAGGTGCTTGGATTGTACGTAGGGCTATGTGATGGCGGTGCGTGCGACCTCGAGTTTCTGGTGCCCCAGGGCCGGGCGGCCATTTTACCCCGGTTGCAATAAAAGTAAGCTACAGGTTGTGGAAATCGTGTTCTTGATCTTTTAGTACATACTACAGAACAGAACTACATATATGTACCTTTTTTGATATTTTAACAACGAATAGTCTGAATAATGGAGCGCTCAAAGAAAAACACGGAGTCCGCCCGTCTCTAATGTGGGGAGGTTCACCTTCGATTTCCTGATTTCTTTATAAAAACACAGCAATTAATACCCCGAGCCTAACACGCTAAACTGGTATCGCTATCTATGTAGTCGCAACTCGGCACGTTATTCGCAACCAGCCCACCCAGCAAACACATCTAAATTTCCGAGTTCAGATATTTGCTGTTTTGCCGAAAAAAATGGATCTTCAACGGGCTTGAATCTACCTAGTCCACGTCCTGTTGTGTGCTACTTTGTAATGCGGTTAGAGAGCGCATGAATACAGCAGCGACTACTCTTCTTTGTTCCCAAAGATTGCATGCAGACAAGCAGCGGTTAACTACACACAACAAGCATCGGCAATTTAACTACTCAACGTACATCACTATGCTACGCAACATTGGCCAAAGCTGCACGCGGTGTGTGCTGGCGTTGTTGTTTTCCTAGAAAAGTGCAGACAAAGGAGGTGAAATACACGCACGCACGCTTATATACGCTCCTCTGTCGTATTTTTGATTAATTACCAGACCACCAGCCGATTAGATGTCATTTTCCGCGCGTGGGTGCAACGGGCCTGCGCATGTATGTATGGATGTATGCGCAACGTATATACACGGCGCGGCGTATAATAAGATAATCAGACATCATGTCTCCGGACGCCTTCTGCATCGATCACGCCATCAAAAGATCAATCAGGAGATCTTTAGCTACTTTTCTTGGTTTCCTCACGAGTATGCTCCATTTTCCAAGACCAAGTAATGGACAAAACCACTCACTGCTGATAGAAATTACAGTAGTAGTAGTAGTAGTAGTACTTCCCGGATCGTTCCTTTGTTTTTTGTATAGTTTTCTCTGCGAGTAGGGGCGAATGATGAGATGAGCTAAAGAAAAAATAAATCCGAGGAGCCCTCCATTCCCAAGTCGTATTTGAGGTCGGCGCAGGTTCCACGTCTACAGCCGCGGGCGGGCGTGTCGACGGGGAAACCTGTTGCTTGCAGAGGTTCGGTTGGATACCACTGCGCGGAAAAGACATGGGGGGATCGGGACGGAGCCATGTACGGCATGGTAAAAACGTGTCAGCACGCAGAAAGTAGAAGGTTGTCGGGTTTTGAGACAGCAACAACAGCGGCAATAACCTCACCGGTACCGGAAGGTTGTTGTTCGGGTGATGGTGATGGATTGCCTTCGGTAGAACTCGTCATGGGAGCCGGCGCCAGGGGCGAAGTCGTCTGTGGGCTCGGAGCCGGGTCGTCAGTGATGGGAGCCGGCGTCAGGGGCGAAGTCGTCGGTGGGCTCGGAGCGGGGACGTCAGTGGAAACGATCACTGGGGCTGGGCCGGGCGTTGGGACATTGTCGGAGAGTGGGGATGGCGTTGAAACTTCGCCGTCAAAGAGGTTCTCATACCAGATCACACGGTCACTCTCCTTCGAGGCGGACAACAGGTCCAGGTCACCGTCCCCGTCGAGGTCAACCGCGATCACCTGCTCAAACGTTCGTTTCAACGCATACGTGTCAGACACAAGCGAAGGGGCGTCTGTGAGTGGGAAAAGTGGATATCACTTGGTCTCGACAACAATGACCTGCGTCTTCGTCCGGGGGGTACAAGTCCTCGTCATCTACGAAAAAAGACTAAGTGAACCAAAAGCCGCGTGTATATATGTAGCAGGCGGGGGGGCAGCTATGCGTGTTCAAACAAAAACAATGCACAAGCGAGCCTGTTGGCCACTAGATAAACCAAGAATGAATGTATGTCAATCCTGTCACCTCACAATGTAGCGGGGTTTGTTGCGTAGACCGCTAGTATTCGATGAAACACAGCCGCACACGAAAACATACGTCCACCCGGCTTGGCACATGGATGATCCTTCCGGCCGGACGGGTTAACAACACGCTATTATGCATTGAGTCACCAGCGTTGCGGCCTTCTTGTCCGCGAAGAATGCAAGCAGTCGGCTCACCTCAAACACGCCAACGTCGACGGCGATGTCGATGGCCGTCGAAAAGGTCGCTTGCCCGTCGGTGTTTTCGTACCACACGATGCCCCCGCCGTCAAAATCACAGACGACTATGTCCATGTCTCCGTCGCTGTCCAGATCCACCGCGACAGCACTCGCCACTGAAGGTAAAATGTCGATGTCCTGCCCGACCGCAAAGGTGCCCGCGCCATCGGTATTCTCATACCAGGTGACACGCCCATCGTAGTAGGACCCTGATACGACGTCGAGGTCACCGTCTCCATCGAGATCTCCCGCAGCGACATACCTTTTATATTATTGGCATTCATTGTGAGAAGATGCACACGCACGTAATCCGGAAACATCGAAATGCGAAACCAATAGTAGTCTGTTGACCTCAAGTTCACGGGAGTATCAGTTACAGTAGTTGCTCCGCAGGATCGGCAAGACCAAGAAGTAGGAACGACGCAATCGCCATGTAGTGCCAAACGAAAACCAAGTGAATTTACGTTACACGCGTCGCTGCGACGTCTGGATGTGCGATTAAGGGGGGGGGCATACACGTTGTCCTACATACATGGAACGTTCCATGAGCGCTCACGAACGGCCACGAGCTCCCATGAATAACCATAACGTGTATCACGACACGAGCTTCATGAGATGTGTCATGGAAGCTCATGAACGCTATGGTAAATCGACATGTTTCATAAACGCTCACGGGCGCAGTCATTCACGTGTGCCGTCAGTTCTCATTGACACATTTTATGAATCTCAAGGAGACGGTTCATGGAATTTTTGCGGAAGGTTTTATGAGACGTTTCACCATGGACGTTCGTGAAATACGATTGTGAAGTGTGAGCCACAAGGCACACGCCGACCCAACCCCATTTAACCCAACCCAACCCAGCCCTATCAACCCCTTGTTATCAGTCCTGCCGACGACGCCATAATGTTACGGGAATAGACCACTCAGCCACTTGGTAAAAGGTTAACCAAGTACTCGGCTGAGAGTACATCTTATAACACCCTGACCCTGACAACCGGCCAGCGGAGGGCATCGTGGGGAAAACTGGCCATGAACGCGGCTGCGCCGCACTTGTTGGGTGGGCTTCGGTGAAATTTCTAGTGATATCTCACCAGGGGACGTCTCACAAGGGTTCATGTCATCCCATGGTCTTCGTCTCGTGGAAAGCTATGATGAGCGTTCATGAGTTTTCATGAGCGTTCACGAGACGTGTCATAAAATGCTCATGAGATGTCTCATGGAAGAGAATAATAAAATGTGCTGACAATCGCTTCAAGGACAACAGTAGCGACATTTTCAAACTCCGAAAAAAAAACTTCCTTTGACGATGATGGAGCGTCCGTACACACGCTGCCTCGATTTTGGAGAGACGATTGCAACAACCACCGAAAACCAAAAATGCAGCAGAGGGAAATGCTTGAAACTCACGTCGCTCCATTGGCATCCTGCGCCAGATCCACGCCCAGCGCGAACGCCCCCTTCCCGTCCGTGTTCTTGAACCACGTCACACGATCGTCGTCGAAGGATGCGACCACGATGTCGACAGCCTCGTCGCCGTCAATATCGGCTGCGACTGCCATGTCCGCCCCACTCGACGTGGCTGAAATGTCGAGGCCGACAGCGAACGTTCCCTCTCCGTCGGTGTTCTCGTACCAAGTAACTCGATCTGCGGCGTTTGTTCCGAAGCTACAGTTCAAATTTGAGTATGACACAGGGAAGCAAGTATGACACCGCTCAGGTGTGTGTATGTGTGTGTGTGTGTGTGTGTGTGTGTGTTGTTACCAGCATCGCCCGCGCTACTGTAGTCGATTGACCAATGGAAATACGTAAGTCTCAGTGCGGGTTACAGCGGGAAAACGCTACAAAAAGCTATGATCGACATTCGATTCCGCGATAGCCCCCTCGATCACCTGGAGAAGTGGGGCGACGCGATGTAATTTAGGGGTATAGCACCTCACTCATCAGAATTGTTTCAAATCGAGTGCTTCCTGCTGTCATTCTCTCCTACGCTCTACCCGCCGCCGCCCCCTCCGGCGGCACGCTTTTCTTCACATACGCACGGTCGAGGCAGCGAGGTCGAGTCGAATGCCTCCACTACGATGCAGAGCTTGCCATTTCTGAGCCGCGCAACGACACGCGTGCTTCACTGACACATGTACGCACCATCGAATGATGACACAGAAATGATGTCGAAGTCACCGTCGCCGTCGACATCAGCGCACTTGACTACCCAGGCACCGTCGGTATCCGTGGCAATGTCAACACCGAGTGAAAAACTTCCGAGGCCGTCAGAATTCCTGTACCAAGTCACCGTGTCGCTGTAGGGGAACGCCACTACAACATCGGGAAAGCCGTCACCGTTCAGGTCTGCAACCGCGACTGACCTACGGGACATTATCGAACGACAACGCGGAAGAGAGAAGGTGAGTGATCGGGGAGTCGGTCTTGGAGCGGGGGGAAAGGCTTTCGGGTTGGACACTATCATTCCACCATGAAGGCTTGCTAAGCATAGAATCCATCATGTAATGAGAGAACCGACTTTTATTAACATTCACATGGATTCATATAAAGAGGGGGTGTAGCCAGTGTTCAAGATGCGGTTAGGATTTGCTCAGCGGCGAACGGATCACTCGGGTGGAACATTTAATGCTAGGCGCAAACAGAGGTCAACTTTTTTCTGCGTTGGTTTGTGAAACTCTTTTTTTTTTTGCCGGCCTCACTCAAACGGAGTCCAAAGAAGCTGCTGCTTTCCGCATGTCCGTGCGTGAGGCGCAAGCTAAGTGCACAGCTCATCGGATGTCTTTCAAGCACCACCCGAGGAAGCAACCCCATGCACTCACAACACACAGTTACCGTGATTGCAGCAGCAACAAGCGACACACCTACCTAGCTAATGCGTGGACCAGTGCCTTGCCTCCAAGCAAGCGTAAACGTGCATCCTTCTGGGACTGTTAGTTCGTTTACAAAGGGGGATGAACCGCAACATTTGTGGTACGTGGGTGTGCACTTCATGACGTCATGTCTCACGTACGAGCTTTTTTAGAAGAAAGATTTGCATACAAGTTCATATGTATGCCAAGTCTTGCTGATATTTTGTGCTGCATGTCAACCAGTTCTCACCCTGCTGCTGACTCGCGGTCATCGGAGATCGCCACACCTTCCGAAAACGTTCCTTCGCCGTCCACGTTCTCATACCATATGACCGTCCTTTCGTCGTAACTCATGAGTTTTGCGACCAGGACATCCAAGTCGCCGTCCGAGTCAATGTCTGCAGCAACCACAGCCATAGCGGCGTTGGCGTCGGCGTCGATAGACCTCCCGTTGGCGAACGCTACTGTTCCGGCCGCGTCAACGGGGGCGGCAATGAGAGCAGCTACCAGGAGACCGCCTAGGACGCCGGGCACCCGTCCAAGCCAGCCGCTTTTCGCCGCCATTGACTTTTCTGCGATCTGCAGTGGGCCTGGTCGAGAAAAACAGTCGCTTCGCCCCGAAAAAAGAAAAGCAAGCATGCAACGAGAACACGACATCTAAATGAATGCACTGGACTTACGGCCACTAATGATGACGTGCGTTTCTACCGTAGATCGGCGAGTGCTTGTTGCACAAACTAAGAACCCTGAATGAACCGTTTTTATATCGTATTTTATGGACGACTGTTCAGAGTTTCGGGAGTTTCATGGAAATTTTCTCAATGGCTCAGGTGTTTGGCTCAGGTGTTTTTCCCAAAGGTTCCGAGTTTGCCCCCAAAGAGCCGGATCAGCTCAGGTGTTTTCTCGGGCGAGAAAATGACGTATGCATGCATACGAACCCCTGAACCAGTCTGAACATCATGTACTGAACACATGTTTCCTGCGACGGGAATCACGAATACACAGCAAGTACTGACCGTAGCGCCCTCACCGATGGCTGCGAGCAAGCCCAGCCAAACTACCCTTTCATCCTGCGACCTAGTATTGGTAACGGTGTTGGTCATCAAGTGTGCACACATAAACCGCCTCATCACCTAACGCATCGCTCGCGTGTGCAGCTCATACAGAGACACCGCACTTGAATATTCACACCAGAGCACATCACTTTCAACTGCTCGTCCGCTAGACTGCCGATTGAGCTCAAAGTTGTTTGGACGTGGCAACTGCTCTCACCCGGAGCGACGTGGAAGCAAGTGGGCTGGTCCAGTGAAGAGGAGAGCAGCGCGTCCACACCAAGCCCACACCAAGCTTTCATTTCGACTTTTTTTTCAGAATTTTTTTTTCGAAATCAGCACACCCACCCGCGACGCCACCGCTCCCTCTCACTGAGGCAGCCGAAACTTTGGGCCATTCGGCTTCATTCCCCTTTAAAATCAGCGCGAATCTAGTGTTGTTGAACCGGAATGAACTTCACTACATGGAGAAAAAATGGGAAAAAACACACACAAAAAAACAACGGGAAAAACAAGAAGTGCAGGCACGTGCTGCTACCTATGTACCTACGAGCAGCAGACAGCTACACAAGCAGAGCTGAACAGTGAGCAATGAACAAAACAAAACAACGACGCGCAACGGCGGCACCACATTCCGCGAGTGCTTGCTCTTCAGCGGTTGCGCCCGCGGCCGCCGCATCACTACTGCAGGCGCCGCTCTCTGGCCATGTGGGGCTTGTCGTGGGTCGCTGTTGGTCCATGGACGCTTCTTCGCTCATGATCAAGATATAGGCACGCAGCGTGTGCGCACCGAAAAACAGCAAAAATACAAAAAAAACACAAAACACACAAAAAATAAGTTGATGACGAAAATATACACACCCCGAGACGCGCTTGCTCCGCAAACACATAAGGGTGCCATAATTGAACACACCCGACAAACCGAGTTCCCCTAAATCTTCCGTCTACAACTTCCCAACATAACATACACATAGATACACAAGATGGCTACCAAACTGCCTTATTGAGCCTGTTACCCACAGGGGAGATATCGTTGTATGCTGTCTGGGAAACCGTAGACATACAGGTAGCCTTTCGCTCACGCTATGGATTCATTGCTAGTCTATCTTAGACTTATTTCAATAGAAAGAGATGGATTTGTTGTGTGATATTACGAAAATAAAAAAACACACACACACCCACCCTCCACAAATTTTGTGTTTTTCGCCCCCAGGGTCATGTGTGCGTGTGTATGTCTTCCCACCTATGAAAACTATGTGCATACGGCCTCATGTACGGACGAGGCTCCCCCTCGTGGGTTTAGAATGCGGCTGCGCTTCAGCAGCAGCCTCTAAACACTATAATATTCCAAATATATCGGAAATGACACCGGGGCCATTCTATTTGAGTGTACCTTTTTAGGGTAAGTTAGCCTGCAACCACGGGAATCGACCGCGTCGAGTGTTGTATCAGTACGGACATACGAAGGTACTGGGTAGAGAGAGATCGGAACGGTTTTAATGTCAAGACAACAACAACAATCGTCCCCATTTTCCGATCCCGATTTTGCTTTAATCGGACCGATTTAATCAAGCGAATCGGGTCCGATTCACAACCCAAAAGAAACTCACACGGCGACCCTGAAAAATACAAAAAAAAAAAGTGCGACGCAGAGCACCAAAATGCATGGGCAAACAAGTCAAGTTCTCAGGCCACGCGCCAAACTTGACCGGGGGTGCCACGTGCATTCCATCTCGCAAAGTCGTGACCGCTCCATATGTCTGCGGCACGCACAGATGCCACAAAGCTCAGAGGCCTGGTTACGTCCTCACTCACCACAAGAAGGCATATATCCTACCAGCCCCATCACTGTTGTTGTTGTTGTTGTTGTTGTCTTCACATTAAAAACCATCCCGGTCTCTCTATCCAGTACCTCCTGTCTCGATCTCTCCGTACTAATCCAGCACTTGACTTCGTCAATTTCCGTGGTCACAGGCTAATGTACCTGGAAAAGGTATACCAAAATAAAATGGACCCCAAGGGTTAGCAGAGCGATAAAATACAAGAAAACAAAAGAATCAGAAACAAAAATAAATATATAGTGGAACGTGCGCACCACCAGCCTGGGGGGTAGCCTTCCGGAAGGACCCCAAGGGTCAGCAGTTGTTGTTGTTGTTGTCTTCACATTAAACCGTATGTCAGTTGCTAAATGCCAAAATCTAGCAAAGACTCTCAGCCCGTGGTCACGAAAGTGCTAGAGCCATCTGAGGATCTAAAGAACAC
>CACKRE030001710.1:4289-17054 GCA_902602495.3 Ectocarpus sp. CCAP 1310/34 | reverse complement strand
TGTTTGCGGCCTACGCCACTTATTTATCGGGTGAGACTGTTTTGGTGATGTATTAACTTCACGGGAGGTATACGACCATCCTTCACACGGACGAAAGAGGGAGTGCTCAACGAGCGTCTCCCACAGCAAGGAGGGGCCCCGTGAATCATCGCGGTGCCCCCTATCAAACGGTTATCTTACCAGTCTGCGTGACACAAAATCATCCAGCACATGTATCCAACAGCAATGTTCGCAGACTCACGAACACCACGTCTTCTCAAACGACGACATGCGGGCGGCGGAGTTCCGATCCCTGGTGGAGTTTTTTTTTTCTTCTTTTTTGCCGAGATGTTTTACCGTGGATGCATAGCAAGCCGGGCTTTGTGTCGAACGTGTCATCTCTGGGTCTCTGGTGATTATACTATTATAGCAGCGTACTGATCCCCCCCCCCGGCTTTGTAGGGATGCGAGGTCAAAATGGTCTAACGACCACGGCATGGATGACTGTGAGTACACACGCACACCCTAGACACAGACCAAATGAAGTCTGAGTGGAAGGGGCGTTGGTAGAGGAGACGGTGTTCGGTACAAGCTGGTCCAGTCAAGACGCGTATTTCACGGTTGGACCGGATTTCCCCCGCGAATTTTTCGAATCAGGACCTGAAATGTTGAGACGGCATCTGCATGAGTACTATTTGGCGGGGGGTGAGGGAAGCGTTGGCGATCGTCGTAGCGCCCGATTGCTGTTTCCCGATGAAAGTCGGAGTCGCACTTTCGATCTGCATGACACACACCAAGGTAATAAGGACCTATAACCGGGGAAACTTAGACTTCGCGTTCGCAACTGGACTTCGCGTTGAAGAACGGTTCCGAACCGACGCGAAACTGTCGATTTGATTCCGAAAACCAAATCGAACACGTCTCGGCGTACGACAACAAACGATCAATCGCCCCAAACGTTTCCTCATCGGACGCCGCTCCAAACGGGCACAAGTAAGCCCCTACACTGGTATACACATGCTCTGGTGTATGGTAGACGTGTTGCCGTTGCTTTGGCGCGTGTAGGCAGCACCGCGGCCTCATGGCAAAAAACCGAATCAACACATCGGTCGGAGAGAGAGGACGAGCCCTCGGTCACACACACACACCCGATAGTAGTGAGGGTAATTCTTTTGGGAGTGACGAAGACGAAGGAAAGGGAAAGGGAAGAAAGGAGGACGAAGACGACGATGGAGCAGAAAAAAATGGAGGAGTGGAAGAGAGCAAAGGGTTTGAGCCAGATGACCTTCCCCACAACAAGAAACGTAGGGCTAGGGAAGAACTGCCCAGAGATTCTTCTTGTCGAAATGAGGATCAGAATGATGGTAGCGAAAACAAGGAGGACACTGGTGAAAGTACTCCTAAACGAACTCGAGTACTAGGTAATAGCCTTGGTAGACGCGTGCATTTTTCGTCTGTTGCTGCTGTTTCTGTTTTTAATCCGAAGGATAGTTTAGCCTCCCCCATGCTGCCCCCTCACGGGGTCCCAGTTCATGGTAGATAGAAGTGTTTTGTGTTCTCAACCGCACTAAGGCTGACGTATTTTCATTGGTCAGCCGGTTGCGCGGTCGATGCTAATAATAAAGCACACACACCCAAAATGCTTGACGTGTGACGTGTGTCGTGGCTCCTGGCGTACACGTTGGAGATTGCTGTCCCTCGCCTCACGCACGCCCTACTCTCCACACACACACAAAGCACGTTAATAGTGGATAGACAGAAGTACAACAGCAGTAGGGATAGAAGGAGAGATACAGGGCATCATAACGGGTAGGATGGAGGAGAATAAGAGCAGGCGGGGCAACAACGAAAAATCAGCCCAATCAAGGACCGACAGGCCGATCGTTTGAACATCCATCCGAGCAGGGCGCGCCACCAGCAACGCCTGCCGGATTTACTTGTGACCCTGTCGGCACGCTCTCTCTTGATATATGTGCGGGTCTATTGTGGCTCTGCCTGTACTCTCTCTTTCTCGAAACGTGTGCCGGCAGGTGGTCTACCCACCTTTTTTTGTCCGGTCGCATGTATGTCCTCCTCCTTTCCTGTTTTGACCCTTCCAACGGCCGCGCCGCATGTAGCAAAGTGTACGTGCTCCCTCGCACAACAACAACAGCACACGTGAGCACGCCTTTGACCTGTATGTAGCTGACCTTCCACACGGCACTCGCCGAAGGAGTAGAGGGTTAGCCAAACCTAGTGGCAGAAAGGGTTGCGAGGAGAGCAAGTACATTCATGTACGTGCAGCAACAGTTCGTACAGGTAGGACTTCGTTACCCTAACCCCTATCTGTCAGCGTAGGTATGGTAGTTGTCTTTATGAATGTTGTCGTTCAGTAACTGCTGCTGTTATTCCTTCTCCGCCGTGAAACTGAACCTACAGTAGTACACCACCACCGCCCGTTGCACAGACGGAGTGGCTAAAATGAACGTGATCATGTGTGAATGTTTGTTCGACTAGTTGAAGCAAGTATTGGTGACGGGAACCGTTCGGCAAGGGTAATGAAATGGATGAACTACTTTGACCCCTGCGGACAGGTCAAACAACACAGGGCCCGAAACAGCAGTGCGTTCCTGCCGATCTAAAGACAAGCAGGGGGTCATCCGAGCTTGGGTTTGGTCGCCGNAAACAACACAGGGCCCGAAACAGCAGTGCGTTCCTGCCGATCTAAAGACAAGCAGGGGGTCGTCCGAGCTTGGGTTTGGTCGCCGATCTGGGAGGACCCATGATGTACTGCTGCTGTAGAAGGGAGATGTCGCCTATCTTGGAGGACCCATGATGTACTGCTGCTGTAGAAGGGAGACGAGCCAACTTATTTTGTTTGCGAACCAGGTACGGTGCCTCTCTCACAACAACTGCTGTAATACTGCTGTACGCTACTTGTATTGGCGTTTTACATTATGAGAAGGGAGGGGATTCGATGTCAACAATGGCACCCACCGGCAGATCTCGGAAGCATGGTGTACAGACGCTCTGCCGCGACTTTGTACTGCCTGTTGATCAGCACGATGACCACTAGACCACTAGTCAGGATTGCGGTGTCTCGCCGTTTGACGAGAGGGATTTCTGTGTAGTCTAGTCTCACAAAGAGTGTTGTCTGTTGTCATTCTGGTGTGTTAAACGTCGTTCTTGCTTTAGTGAAGCTCTCGTTCTGGAGCAGTGACCGATACTAGGGGTTGCAATGTTACGAGATTGATTGTGTTTTGTCGTAGTGCTCGTCACGCTTTTCCTCCTTGTTTGCCTCTGTTCTGCTATGCCGCCACTCCATGCCCCTTGTCTAAGGTGCTGATGTGGTTTGCCGCGTCTTAGATGGTCAGGGGCATGGTTGCTTGGACCACCGCTTGGAATGGAGGATAGGGGAGATTGAAAGAGGCTACACAGGAGTGGAACAGCTTGTAATGGAGGACAGGGGAACATGGGTCGGGTCGGTACCATGGGAAAGGTTGAGACCACGTCTGGGGCGGCACGTGGTCGAAAGAAGGCGACGCGGCGGGGCGGGGATATAGTTAGAAGTACGTCCCAGTCCGATTGCAGGCTGTTTTCCCTCCCCGGAGTACGGAGCACGTTCGGGCAGCAAGTGGATTACTCATATATTGTTTTTGGCAGAAGTTGGCGTAGGATTCGGTGGTATCTGTTTGTTGCGCGGGGGCATGAAGGGTGGAGCACGCACGAGGGACCACACCCGCTCCGCATGCAAGAGTTAGAGGTAGCGGCGCATCAATAAAAGTATCAGCAGTGGTGTGGCAGAAGGTTCTCGCTTTGGCGTTAGTAGCGCCCCTCGTGCTTGCTGTTGTCCAGGTTGGAAAGCAGCCGCATGTCCTAAAGGTCGAGAGGCAGCGAGATGATATATATAATCCTAGGCACGTTACTCGAGACTGCTTGTATTCTACACGTCTCTGTATACAGCATTGGCAACGTCAGGAGACGATGCGTTGCCGTCGCCTTTCAGCAACCGTATGTTGCGTCATATCATGCATGTAGAGGCGCGTGCTCAATTGGTACGCCTCCCGTACTTATTGTGCGGTTCCCCACGTCGTTTGTCTGGAAGGTCCAGCCCTCCAACCCTCTTCCGTAGAAGAGAGTGCCCACCCAACACAAAAAAACTTCCATTTTTTCTTGTTGTACTGTACCATTGAAAAGAACCAATCGTCCAAACCCTGAAGTTTGAGGTATCACACAGGGACAATGAAGCGAGGAGATGGCAGTGGCCGCCAAGCAGTTCGAACAACGCATACGTTTCACACCCGACTCCGTCACTCGCTGTGGGTAAACCGACGCCGTCCAACAAAGTAAATCATTCCGCACACAGATACCGTGGGACGTTGCACGTTGATACTGCCCACGAAACGGGTTTCCGCCGCCTATAATTCGTTCTACCGTGCTGCTACTTGAATGTGAAACGATGCGAAATTATATAGTCGACGGGCAAAAAACGAACTGAAAAAAATATACACCCTGAGAGAAACTAATAAGGGTGCACTCGGGAGTTCCTCAGTAGACTCACTCATGCTCTTCCCGGTACCTCAACCCCCCCCCCCAAAAAGAGTACACCCTCCCAATCCCCTCCCCCCTCCCATTTCCTTTTGTACCGGAGCAGCCTCCACACCAACGACCCAGAGAGCAATTGTTGCTCCTTAAAGAGGACCATTCCTCTCTTGCCATTACCCATGTAGCCGAAAACACAAATGCAAGAACAAGAAACGGTAGTCGACTTCTCTGCACTACCTCTAAATGAAAAACAACAAGCTCTAGGGACTCCCGCCCTCGTCGTTGCTGGATGATTCCGTTTCCGGCGATTTGTACCATCCAGGGCGAACGACAGACAAGCCTGGTTGGACGTGTACCCCTCGACCCCGGTTCTTGGCAGCAATTTCCTGGCACACTTTCAGGAACACAGGGAACTCCGTAGAACCGGTTCCCCTGAACTTTGCAACCAGGTTGCTCGTCGAGTCAGTTCGTGCACACCTGTTCCGAACCTCGTGGGTTCCAGCGTTATCTTCGGATTCATCCCACAAGGCGTAGAACGCCGGGCAAGATTTGGCAACCCTAAGATAAAGGCCAGCGTCCTCGGACACGACGCTCTCTTCGGCCTCCTTGCACATCCGCCTTAGCAGTTGGGTGTCAGCGACGTGAAGTAGTCGCACGTACTGGAGGTTTTCGGCGTCGTCATCGGGTTTAATCGAAGCATAGGCCTCCTCGAGAGAATCGGACACGATGTACTCCCCCCACACGGGAAGGTCGGAAGCGCCCACGTTGTAGCGTTGGGCATCCAGGGCGAAGAGAGTCACACTAACGCCTAGCTCTTCCGGCGGCTGCGGTACGACATTCGGACAGAGTTGGGGTTTGACGACTTTGAGACGAACAGGAGCAGGCAGGTGGTTCTAACGAACACGAACAAGAGGGTAGAGCACCGGACAAATCGGACAACAGATTCGAGGGAGATATTGCGCAAATTAGTGTGGAGAATTTGCGACATGAAACGATGCACGCTACCGACATTCAAGGGTTCGGTGAGACCGCGTTTTTTTTTCATTTCATCAGTTTAATGTCTTTGTTTCTGAGAGGGGAAACCATCGTGGCCGCCCACCTCCCGACATCCATACATACACATGCCGATATCATTGCAAATATGCAAGGCAGCTTCTTGCAACAAACTCACGTCCAGGCGTACTTCCCACTGGAAGTCACGAGCCACCTTACACGCCACTTCAATCATGGCTTGGATCCTGGCGCCTTCTTCATCCTTCCCATCTGAAATCAAATTTTCCGTCCAGGTGTCGATTTGGTCGACGATACCTCGCGGGGTGTTATCCGAGGGAATGCCAAGCGGCAGCGTGCCATGGCGGACTTTGTGGATGTTGGTGGCCGGTGATTTCCGCTTTGGAGATTCAAAACAGCAAAGTATACAGGAGTTCAGAAAGGAAGGACCGGAGCGGCAGTTGGTGGGCTTTAAAGAACGCGTGACCTGCACGCATAATCTCATAACTTGTAGACTACATATCCATAAATATTGTACTATAACTTTCCCGCACAGTCATGGCACTATCCCCCACGACTTTCCTAAAATAAATACCAACGACGGCAGGAAAGCGGCCGCATTACCAAGCAAAAGGAAGTTGAGCAGGTCGACCTACACTCACTGGGGGGGGAGACCTTTGCTATGGATGTGCTCATAAGGGGAAAGCCGCAATGCATGTCGCTATTGCACAACAAGTATCCTTCGGATCCCCACCATAAATATTCCCATTCTCCACGGGTCCTCGAAGGCTCGCTCCGCCCGCTTCATGATGCCTTCGCGCTCGTTTGGGTCCGTGATGAACAAGCCCACATTCCGCCCGTACTTCAGTGCTGTCTCGACGACACCGTCCTTGTCGGCGGTAAGCGTCCCCTTGCTTCGTGAAACTTGGGGAATGCATAAAACGACCGAGTATACAGAACTGTCAGGCACGAGGGTTACGGTAGGGCTTGTGCGGCATGTGGAATTCTGGTACTTGGCACTCATCGAACGACGGTTAGGGCGTGCAGGTATGTTCTCAGTTGAGGGAAGACGACAATCCCCCGTACACCACCCGCACAACAAGAAATATTTTTTTCCATCCTGCCGATACGCCCCCCCCCCTCGTACCCCATGAAGACACACCCCACCCCCATCTACCACGTGGTCCGTCCTGTCAAGGACGCGTGGTCAATGGTCTACCACCGCTAAGGCATGCAAAACGCGAGGAGAGTAACCCCCACCCCACCCCCCCCACGGCCCACCCCCATCTACGCAAATATGCTACTTAGATGGGTGAGGGGTGAGATCCCCCCCGGGAGTTGGGAATAAAAAAATATGAGAGGAGCTACATCCAAACCCCACACGCCATGTGGGCATTTCATGGATGACGAGGATGAAGTATTTTATTTTCACCTACGAGCCTCTGGTGTCGCGGAGTCAAGCGGCTCGTTCAAGGCTCAGGGGCTCACCGTTGAGTCCCCCAGGAGGCGACGCTGTTGTGGAAGCATCGAGAAGCCCCAAGGTAGGGCACGTCGTTCATGACGCACTCGTGGGCATTGTTGACAGGAATCCGCTCGCCATTTGCCCAAACTTTATCTGGAAAGTTCTGCGGCAGCACGTCCTTGTTGCATCGGAAGTTAGCGCCATTGGGATGAGCGATAAGAAAGATGTCGACACCCCTTGAAAGGTGGTTTGCCTTGGATGTAGATGTAATCCCACTTCCCCTCTTTCCGTACACAACCACCAGCGGATTGTCTTCTACAACCAGTCCCAAATCGGGCTGCTTGAGGGCGTCTACACGGTAAACAGAGAAGAAAAGAAGAAGCAACAAGACACAATCGAACAAGGACGGCGTCTGTTAGTCCGTGCGTGACGAAGGGGACAAATGGCATCGGGAGCGTCTTCTTCTTCGCGCCCAGATAGTCCCTCCAAACTCCACGCCATTCCCCGCTAAAACAAACTCGAAACCCAGACGACGACGACCATGCTGACGTGAAAGCTCGTAAGAAGAGAAAAAAAGCAGCTGAAAAAAAGCAATAGACAACACTGACCCGAGATGCGCCGACCATGGTGTAGATAGGAGTGAGGAACGTGGACGATCATTGTGCCTTGCTCGTGCAAGAAGTCGCACACGCGGTAGATGATCTTGTTCAGGCGGTCTTTCCAGGGAGCAGTTTCCCTGAGTAGATCGTCGTTCACACCGGGAGCGACGAACAAGAGCATGGCCTTGTCACCGTCGACCTCGATAGCAGCGTCGGATCCTTCCACGCGGAAATCACGACTGAGCGGCATCACGTCGTTGATGCGGATGCACTCAGCCCTGTATGTCGACGGCAAGCAGTGGGTGGTGGGGCGTGCGGCATGGAAACCACGGCAACAAAGAGAAAAATGTCAGGGTTAGGGTTATTCGTTTGTTCATTTCTTTCTACCTCGGGCCTAGCGTCAACCATCAAGCTCGAGAGCGAATCATCGGGAAACGTACTAGTAGTGTACATCGCGCCTTCATCATTCATTGTCACAGTACCTGCTGAGGTCGTCACCGGTGCCGCCAGGCGAGGACGGGAGAGTGGGCAAGGTCGGTGCCGGTGACGAGGGCGTTGGGTCCCTCCTGGGCCTCTTTCCCTTATCCCTCGCGCCGGTTTTGTCCGGAGGACGAAGACGGACCACCATCCTCCCCGCCTCCCGAACGTGCTGGGGCGGGGCGCTTGTTGGTATCCTGCTGCTTTTCTTCCCCCTCCTCAGGCCCCTCCGGTTCGTCTGGCTCCTCCTGCTGCTGCTGTGGCTGCTGCTGCGGCTGCTTGCTGAGGTGGCAAACCTTGCAGTCTCTGACTTTCGAGTTTTCGTCGTCCTCCTAAAAGTCGGTGTTCGTGCAACCACCAGTGTGGTGGATCTTGCAGACGGAACACGAACAGCTAAGGCGAGGGGAGCCAAGAGGAATGGGGACGAGGGACAACAAGCGTGAACAGGGCGGCGATATTCAAACACTGGCGTGTTGTACAAGAACACGTACTTTGTACATGGCGTGATACATGGACGCCGCGCGAAAATATATAATGAACGGTCAGATGGACACGTACCGGTGTTAAAGTTGACGTGGGGGGTCGCACCGGCCATGGGATGCCGTCGGCAGAAGCTAGCGGTGAGATTGCGGCGGTCGGCCACGCGAGCGGACAGGCCGCATTGATAGGCGTGTACTGAACAGGCGTGATCATTCATCCTCTACCTCCCTGGCCCTCACCTCGAGGAGGTTGGTGCTTTGCAGACGGTGCAGCCAAGACCCTCGCTGTTGTTGTTGCCGACGGGTTCTCGTGGACGTGGTTGCAGTGGCTGAGTGACTTGCAGCTTCAAGCTTCTGACCTTGTTCAAAGCGCTTTCGTACAGTCCCTCGTGCTCGACGAGCATCGGGCAAAAGTTGAGGTCTTTGCGCATGACCTGCCATACGACGAACCAACAGAAAGCAACAAAACTTTGGCCTTCCACCCGCGACTATGTCCCGCCTGTAATAGTTGGCGCGGAGAAACGCGACCGTCCCTCCCCGCTCGCCCCTATCCGAGTGATTGCAGATGTGCTAGTGAAACCCGTCGCAACAACGAGCAGGGGGGAATGAAAACAGCAAGTGCTCCCATCCACCATAACCTGTACAGCACTCGAACCACGAACAAACATGCTGCAAGCAAGCTTAGGCGAACAAAGCAAACGCTAACGCAAACGCCCTACATTGTACTGCATTCACCTTCCTGATGCTGGGATGTAGCTTCGAGCGAATGGCCAGCACTACATCTTCGTCGAGGTCCTTCACGTGCGGAGGAAGCGACTCGCGGAGCTCGCGTACCTCCGCCTCGCTCTCAAGCTGGTGTGGCTTGACGTGGTTAGCGTAGTGGCCGGTCTTCACGAACGCGAAGTCGTGGACGGTACTGTTTTTGTGGGCATGGGAACCCCGGGAAGATATCGAATGCGGTCGAGGTTAGTGAACGTCGTTCGTGGTTTTTTTCTGTCGCTTTTGCCCCTACCAATCACGGACAACCACCGAAAGAACAAAACTACCGAGTTGTTGTTGTTGTTGTTGTCTTCACATTAAAAACCATCCCGGTCTCTCTATCCAGTACCTCCTTCTGTCTCAATCTCTCCGTACTAATCCATCACTTGACTCGGCCAATTTCCGTGTGCCAGGCCCCAATCTACGTCGTTGCTGCACTCACCCCTTCAGCTTGTCTGACCATTGGTCCCTGGGCACTACGTGCTCAATACCCTCGACCCAAGACGCCGTCATCTTCGCCCGAGCCAACGCCCAGCCTATCTCGTCCAACCCCTCGCGCTCTCCTTTCTTGGACGTCTTCGGCATCCTGCACAAGTACCCAAACCACAAGGTGGGGTTCTAATCGAAGGAGTATGTATGTGTGCGTTCTGGCACTGATCGTCCACTTATTGGTACACACGAGTGATCTACATGGCAGCGTAGTACCTTGGACAAAAACAACACTACCGTACCGACAGCAATACAGTTGCAGAGGATGTCAACCACGAACGAAGCCTGATAATATATCACACTTGCATCACACTGGGCTGGTGTTACTCGTTGCCTCCCATATTGGGTACCTCGCGTAAACGTCGACAAGGAGGGCCTGGGTTTGCGGCTGCTCTTCTTTCAACTCCCGCACGCGAGGGTCGGCCAGGAAGGCCTTGGTGATGCTTTGGTAACCTGGAACGCGTTGATCCGTCAGAGCCCGAAGCGCCACCAGTGCTTCCTGGCCCGTGTCGTTGACAATAGAAATCCACTGGCGAAGGGTGTTGGCTGCCGGTGCCTGGCTACCAGCCTAAATATTGCAGCAAAAAGCACAGAAAACGAAGTCATAATACGAAAAACGTGGTGTTTGTACAGTAACATGGCCTGTCGCCGATATCAGGCTACAGGCAAAAACACCCACCAGAAATATGGAGAGTATCATCACCAAAAGGATGTGTCAGTCGCACTCACCCCCTTCCGGCATGCCGCTAGCTTAGCCGCGGTGACGGACGATTTCGAACGACTATTAGAAGACCGCCGGCAAGCTGATGATGACTCGCTCTCCTGGGCCATCAGCGACGTCATCATCCTATTGTAGAAATAGAGCTGGTCGTAGATTGTCCGCGCTTGGAACGTGGCCGTCGTGACGTTACACACTGGGGTGTACAGCAGCGGCAGCAGTGTCCCAGGATACGAACACCGATCCATGGGAATTGTGTGGGTGCGTTGTTGAGGAGTCACTACCGTCACTACCGTGTCGTTGTGCCAGGACCTGCTGTACCGCAGTACACCAACGATGGTGTTATTCATTGAAGTATCTCAAAAGGGTACAATACATCGTATGCTAGTCTTCTTGCAGTGTTGCTGTGCTTCTCGTGGTATAGATAATAAATTCGGTTAATTCCGCACGTGAAGAGGCGCGCGAGCAGCGACGTGCTCATCTCTTCGTTGCTGCTGCTGCTGCTGCTGCCGTTGTAACATTATCGTCTGACACCTCGACTGCTACACACACACCATACCCCCCAAAGTACAATAATCCGACCCAATTTCGTTGGAGAAGCGTGAGAGGCGAAAGATGTGTTTGAGAGCGGGAGTGGTCATAAGAGTGTAGAATACAGACGTCTTCCCAAGAAGACCGTGTTTGCTTCATCCAACGTGGAGAGTACACTCTTCCATCTCACCGTCAGAGGCGATTTGCCTGGCGAAGCCATCCGCGATGAACCGTTAGCACGTGCACCTTATGAGCCGATCTTCTCCGTACACCTCCTTGCAGGCAGCCAACCGATGATTTCCGTCGATGACGACGGCATGTAGCGTAGCCGGGAGTTCGACGGTCATCTCTTGCCCTTCTGTCAGATCCGAGAACATCACTCGCGGAAAGCTATCCACCCATCCATGAGATTGGATGCTCTCGACGACTTCCTGCACCGCGGTCGGGCTGGTTTGCCTGCTGTTCTCCGCCAACGTGATGTTATTTAGTGGCGCGTCCCACTCCTTCACGCAGTGCGAAGCCAAGACCTCGCCGATGTTTGTTGCGCTTGTCGGACCATCACCGTGGTCACCCGCAGAAGAAGTCGAAGCACCACCACCGCCACCAACAGCACGACGGCCTCGTCCTCGCTGCTTGTTGGCCATGATGATGTCGGTCGGTGTAGCCTTGAACCCACGTGGCAGGGACAGAGAGAAGGAAGGTGACAACAAACGTAGGCCAGAGGGGGACGTACGATCGTTTGGATGATGGGTGTCGGCACGCCACGCGGCGACGGGCATCAGCGGGACACCTACGGGTCTAACGCTACGTACGCACTCGAGGTGCTCCACTTGATTATCGGGCACAGAAGGAGTGGTGTTGCCCTACCTCTCTTCTGGACTCCCTAATCTCACAGGCCGAGAAATGGGGTGTCTTCGATTCAGGAGCGCAGCCACGACCCTCGGAATCGTAGCGACCAAAATTTGGGTCGCTGGGATAATATTCTTCTTTTCGACGATTTTCCCCTTCGATTCGATTCCAAACGAATCATATCGGTTGTAGAATTAGCGTTTCTTCTTTCGGTCTGAGCGGAAACGTTTTCGTGTCGGTTCAGACCACTTTTGATTCCGAAGTAATCGAAATGACTTCTCTGGGCCCCAAAAATAAAAAAATAATCCTCCGGCCGCTCTCACTGGTCAATTTGAATACAAAGCGCAGCGTTGAGCGCTGTAATCAAGACCACCGCTTTCTGATGATACATCAATTGTCGACTGCTCGACCGCTCTCTCTTTCCGGTCGAGACGCAAGAGGTACGATACAGGGAGCTCTACTTCGAGAAACCCCCACACGCACACACACCACGCCACAGCAACTAACCGAGGAACCGAGGTCACACGTAATCGTCCAACGAAGCCATGCCCGTGGCGGATTCTGCGGCATGGCTCTTCGGGGAAGCAGATGCCCCAGCGGACAAAGCGCGCCGGCAGCGCGAGGAAGAAAGGCGCCAGAAGAGGGCACAGACGACTCCCCTTTTCAGGAGACAGGATGACTCGGGAGACACCCCCGGGGCTCCACAGAAACAGCAGCGTTCCAAGCGAAAGTGGGAGGAACCACAATCCGCGCAGGAGTGTTGGGAGCTCATTAAGGCAACAAGCAACGAACAACAGCAGCAGCAGCAGCAGCAGCTGCGGTGCTGCAGGTTGAATTGCATCGAGCTGTTCGCCAAGGGCGGGGGGGGGAGGGATGATGACGAGGGCGGCGCCAGCAACAGCAACAACA
>CACKRE030001705.1:0-12556 GCA_902602495.3 Ectocarpus sp. CCAP 1310/34 | reverse complement strand
AGTGCTTCTGCATGGGAATCCATGAAAGCGGCTTCGGCTGCTTCGTCGTGGTCTGAAATACATACCCAACCTCGCTGTTGGGGTGGTTTTGGGAAATCTACCCCGCTCCAAACTTCGACCATTGTGCGTTTGAGTGTTCAGTTTCTCCGTAAGAAACCTTCCTACTNGGCTGCTTCGTCGTGGTCTGAAATACATACCCAACCTCGCTGTTGGGGTGGTTTTGGGAAATCTACCCCGCTCCAAACTTCGACCATTGTGCGTTTGAGTGTTCAGTTTCTCCGTAAGAAACCTTCCTACTTCCTCTCTTGCTGTTTGGGCTTGTTCCTGACGGCGTCATGCATCATGACGTGCTCCTCGGCAGAGATAGTTGGATGCGGTTTAGTGACCGTTCTTACCGCACTTTGCGTGCGAAACTTCCTGGGGACCGTGTCTTTGGTGAGCTTACTTTAGCCCAACAGGACACTTGTGGTCCCACTGCATTTGCTCACGATCTGTCCGCAACAGATGGAAGTTACCAACTTCGCTATGCAGGCAAACATTCCGTTCAACTTCACCCAGAGCATAGCCTCATTTAGGTCAATTTGGTACGCAATGATGGTTCGCCTGCCCTTGTGGGTAACTATTTGGTGGATATGCTCCCCCAATGTGCTATGTTTTCTTCCGAAGAACATTTTGTGCAAAATGGTTGCCAACAAATCCCTCTTGCGGGCATCTCGTCTCTCGAACCCGGCGACGTCCTGGGTACAGCTTCGGCTCCCCTTCTTCGCGTGCCTCTTAGCGCTGTTTCTCGACGCAGTTTGAGTTATGGTCTTGAAACTGCGGCTTCAGAACCCACCGCTGCTTCAGGCAGCTGGGTCCCTGGTCCTGTTTCTGCGGGTGGCATTGATTCGTCTGCCACGCACTCCGTCTCTGACCCCTTCGTGTATAATATACACGAGCGACCCGCCCCGTCGCCAAGGACTTTGGTTCCGCCAGTTCTCCCTCTTCGTCGCCTCCGCCTGCTCTTCTCGAGCGGTTGACGCCAGAACAGCGTCAAAGTTTCTCCCAAGTCTGGGACAAGCTCCCCTGCCATATCCGTGAGATTACTTGTGATCTCCACGGCCCGAGTTGGACTCCCGATGTCATTACTCAGCTTGGTAACGTCTTGTGCGAATACCATGATGTGTTTTCGAGTTCTCCGACTGACTTGGATCTTGCTCGCTTTTTCCTTTTAAGCTTACAGTTCCCCCTGGCAGCGCACCCGTCACGTCTCGCCCCTATCGCGTTAATCCCCCGTTGGCGAAACAAGTTGACGCCATCCTTGACCAATATCTTGTGGCAGGTTTGATCCAACATTCGACCTCGCCTTACTCGAGCCCTTTGGTAGTCATACCGAAGAAATCTGGTGGTGTTCGCATCACCGTCAATTATCGTAAGCTCAACAAGCTTTGTGCTTTGAGTCAGCTTCCGATTCCTCGAGTCGATGATACTTTGGACAAGTTGTTGAAAGGGCGAATTTATTCCCTTTTCGACATGATATTCTCTCCACCAAATCACAGTGCACCGTGATACAATCCCTCTGACGGCATTCGTGACGTCTTCGGGGCTTTTCGAGTGGTTGAAGATGCCTCAAGGCAGTTCGGCTGCCGCTGGGTGGTTTTGTAAAGTTGTCAACGAAGTCATCAAAAATCTCCACGGTGTTGCATCGTACTTGGATGATTTGATCGTCTTTGATGACACCCCTGCTACTCATGTTGGTACCATGCGCGCACTCTTTGAACGCTTGCGTACGTACAACTTGAAACTCACGCCTCCGAAAGCTACTATTGGCGCTACCAAAGCAGACTTCCTCGGACACACCATCTCCCCTGACGGCGTTAGGCCTAACGGTACCAAGGTTTCGGCCCCCACCAAAATTCCTATGCCCAGGGATGTCAACCAACTGCGTTCCCTTCTCGGTGGTCTCAGCTACTACCGTAAGTTCCTCCCCAACATGGCTAAACGCATTCGACCTCTGACTACGCTACTCAAGAAGCAGGAGAAGTTTATCTTCGCCCCTTCCATGGAGCAAGCCGTTCGCGTTTTGTTAGCTGAGTTGGCCAATCCCCCTGTTTTGGTTTATCCAGATTGGGATGCTGTTTCAGACGGCTCGCGACCTTTTCATCTTTACTGTGATGCTAGTCGCGATGGGTTTGGTGGGACTCTCGAACAAGAACAGCCAGATGGTTCCATTCGCCCAATTGTCTTCATCAGTCGGGCTACTTTGGACTCAGAAGGCCACTGGACTCCCCTCGATCTCGAAGCGGGTAGCATCGTGTGGTGTATCAAGCGCCTTCGCGGCTTCTTGTGGGGTACAAAATTTCGCATGTTTACCGACCACAAATCTCTCGAGCATTTTGCTAAGGTGGGGGAGAACAATGCCCGCGTTCAGCGCTGGCTGGTCTCGTCTTCATCGGGCATTTGGAACGTCGCTTCCTTGTCGCCCAAGATCGCTCCCTTGCCATCCGAGATGTTCTGCCGTTCGGTGCGGTCGCGATTGCGCAATCGACCTCCCATGGTTTGGTCCGGTTCCCTACCTCAGTCGTTCGATGATGTTTTGGCTCTCGAGCCCGAGCCTCCGACTGCCGTTCCCGCTCTTGGAAACCCGCGTCGGATCCTCGACCCCACCCAAGTGATCTCCACCAGGACTCGCCGTCGCAAGGCAGCTGTGGCTGGCACGCCACTGCCGCCTGTTGATTATGTTTTTTCTGACGATGAGCCTTCTTTGTCTCCCACGCGGATTTCCGCTCCCTCTCGACCGTTTCGGCGGTCTCCGACGGCGACGAAGGCGCCGTCGATGACACCAGCCTTGCCCACTTTGGTTTCGACTACTGGTGCTGGTGGTTTATTCTCGACTCCCTCCGCGCCTCTGGCTCATGGAGTGGAGCCTGCGTCTCCGACGCCTGCCACGACTGCGGGTGTTCCTGCTTTGTAGCCTCCTGCAGACGCCGGCTCTTGGGAGTCTTTATCGCGTTTGGTGTCAACCGCTCGCGCGTATTCGCCTTCGTCCTCCATTGCTCCTCTATCCTCGGATGGGTTGCAGTCGGCGCCTCGCGAATCAGCCCCCTCTTCTATCAAGGCGGCTTTACATTCTTCGGGGGATTTAGCCTCCCGGACGTCCGTCGAACGTTTCTCGCATACTGATTGGGCTTGCGAGCAACGTAACGAACCTGTGTGTGATGCAGCCATTCGTTTCATCCTTTTGGGTCGGCCTTCGGCCCTCCCTTCGGATTTCTTGGACCGTGTTCCGTCCGCTTGTCGACACTCTCTTTTGGAGATTCGTGACCTGTCTAACAAAGGCCGGTTGCATGTTGACGATGATGGTTTGGTCTTGCTTGTTCGCAAGCAAACAACGACCCCGTCGTCCACGACCGCACGTGCTGGCGGACGTGCTGCTCGCCTTCTTAACGATGACCCATTCGGATTTATGTTCCCATGCTCATGCGTCCGTCGATCATGCAAGTCTGCCACGCTGATGCGTCCTGTCACCTCGGTGCGGCTCGCACGCTTAGCATGCTGGAACGTCTCTATTGGTGGATTGGCATGAGTGTTTGTACGAAATGGTGGGTGCGGCATTGTTTGCGATGCCAAGCCCGTAAATCGTCTCGTCAGACTCCTCGGTGGCCTACCATGTCCCTTCCTTTGCCTTCGGGCCCTGGTGTGTCGGTGAGTGTTGACTATTTTGGTCCACTTCCGTTGACACCGCGTGGCAACACATACATTCTTCCCTTTACAGACCGTTTCAGCCGCCGTGCTCATATGTACGCGGTTACGGCTGCAGAATTCACCGCCGAAGGCATAGCTGACATACTTGTCAACAGGTATATCCCTTTTTGGGGTTGCCCGTTAAGTCTTTTGTCTGACAACGGCTCTCAGTTGTGTTCTTAACTGTCCCAAGCCGTGTATGCCCGTCTTGCTATCCGCAAAGTGGCTACTAGCTCGTACCATCCCAATGGAAATGGGGGTGTGGAGCGCGTCAATCACACTATGGCTCAAATGTTGGCTATGGTTGTCAACGAACGACAAGATGGTTGGGACATTCATCTCCCACACGTCGCGTTTGCTTACAACAATTCCGTTAGCGCCGCTACCGGTTACGCGCCCAATGAGGTGCATACGAATCGATTGCCTCGTTTACCGATGACTGTTCTTGAGCATCCTTCGCTCGTGGCCACCAAAGCTTGCATCGTGATCAACTCGAATATTGCGATCTTGCTGCTGATCGCCAACGTCGTTCTTACGACTTGGTGCGCGAACAGCATAACCTGTCCGTTTCGCGGATTGAGCGGCGTAATTCCACCCTATCGGACGCCTTCCATAAGCTTCCTTCTTACACTGTTGGTTGATTGGTTCGGATGTATAACTCAGAATCTACTATTCGACAAGGCGTTCGTTCAGGCACAGATGATAAGGTTCTCAAAGCCAAGTTATCTCTACTCTGGACTGGCCCCTTCAAAATCTTGGCGGTCGGTCCATGTTCTGACAGCCCTGACGGTCGTCCTTTGGCTTCCAAGTTGCTTTTCTTGGATCTTCCTTCGGATCTGCCGGGCCAAGACTCGAAACCTCGTGTTTCGGTTGTGCGTTGCAAGCCTTGCGCCAACCCGCATGACACCGATGACCTGCCGTGCTTTCTGCCTGCTGGTCTTACTCCGTATGTCCTGAATTATTTTGCTAACAAATCTCCTCCCTACCATGTTACGGAAGACGACGTGTCAACTCCGGTTGACGTTTAACGCATTAGTAGCCACCAGTCCGTCCGTGGTCGTGGGGGCACGATTGCTGTTTTTTATCGGACACACCGCCAGGGCCTTCTGCGCCCTTCTTGGGAGCGTGAGATGGACCTGCAGCATTCCAAGCCGCACATTCTCCGGTACTGGGCAGGTTCGGCTGACCAACATCGTTTGGCGAACAAATCGCCGTTACCGTGCGATGCGCATTGGAGCCGCTACCAGGGAATTGGCGCGTGCTCAAGGTACGCGAGCTTTGCCTTCGGGCTACTCGCTTGTTTCCCGTTCAACATGGGACCGTCGCTTCGCCAACACCCCTCTACCGGTGGGCGCCTTCTTCTGGTACAAGGCACAAGATGGACTCTGATGGTTGGGCAAGATTTCTGGACCACCTCTGCCGTCTGACTTCTACGTCGTCCGCTTCTTGGACGATCCTGGGTCAAGCTCGCCATCCCGATGTTCGCTACTCTACCGTTGAAATCGCCGTCTCCGGATCCTGGTGCCTCCACGTACACAGCGGCAGCGCTCTATTCAAGGGCGTTCTTCGCAGCATCGACATGTCGCGTGGCGACGTTGTGACCGCTCCGTTGTCTGATGACGTCGCGCGCCCACGTTAAAATGGCATGTTTGGTTGCTTTTGGCTTCTGTTGCTCTTGCAATAGCATTAGATCATTTGTTTCCGTTTTTTCGTTTTCTTTCTTTTGTTCAATAGTCCCCCAGGTCGAGCTTTCTCTGTTCCCTGCCGAGGTATTGCCAGTTTTTGTTTAGTGTCACGACCCCTCTTCTTCTTGGTTTCGCTTCCGAAACGTTTGGTTTACAGCCTTTTGGTACGTTGTGATGCTCTTGTACTTTTTCGTATATTTTTGCCTCTAATTCTTAGAGCTTGCAGGCTACAGGTGTTTCGTGACCTTTGTTGTCGCTCCCACGGCACCGTAATGATTATTTGGCGTATCTTTTCATTTTGTCGATACAGGCCTTTTCTTTCACGGTTCCTTTTTCGTCGCCCCGGCGACGCTTATTTTGTTCGTTTCTTTCATGTCCTATTTTCCCCTTTCTTTTGGGTTCTGACCTGTTTATGGTATTTGTAGCCTTCGCCTGTTGCGGCTCTCCCGTTGGTTTCCTCTCTGTTAGCCCCAGTTTAGTACTTCCTGTACCTCCTTATTCTAGGTCAAACGATGGTCTTGCGACCCATCGAGTGAGAGGTGTGGGAGGGTAAATTGTGGTATTTTGGAGCTCCGCATCCTCGATACTCTCATTTGGGATTTGACAAGTAATTGTCAAGTTCCGAGATTTAGTATCTGCGTATGAGAACCTCCAGGGTAGGCTAGTGTTATGGGATTTGAATGTGTAGGAAAGTACAAACGGTAGTGCGGGCTAATGCCCAGAGAAAAGTGCGGGAGATGCAACTCCCCACGGAAGGACAAAACAAGGGACAGGATCTAGTAGCCCCTGCTTTTGCAGCTGATCCTGGCCCCATCCTAGTCAGTCCTCTACCTTCCCTTGGCAACAGCTACTGCTGTTCCACACGATTTAATAACAAGTGAGTTCGTCTTCACGGGTCTCCCAGATTGCACCGCGCGTGCATATCTTTACACTCGACCCAGGATAAGGCCGGGACAGTCTTGTGATATAAGCCTTTAGCTGGGTTTGTGTTCTGATGTGGAGCACTGCGAACCAATCACAAGTGAGGTGTGGTTCTACTAGCAAGGGTGCTTCTGCTAGTACTTCGGGTCCAAAGGATGTTTGGTCAATACTACTGTCAATGCTCGTGGTATGGTCACGGGTCTCTGATGTGCACAAGAGGTAGAGTCGAATGTGGTCTCTTTAGTCAGCCTGAAGGTGAACTCCTGATCAGCAAGAACACTACTGTAACTCAACCGCTTATCAATCCAATCTCACGAGGCTGTCCAATGCTATGCTAAGGCGTCACACTCAACACAACGCTATGGGGACGGCAGTCACGGTCACCTAAACCCTAGTCGAAGCTATGCCAAGCGGCTTCTGAGNGTCACGGGTCTCTGATGTGCACAAGAGGTAGAGTCGAATGTGGTCTCTTTAGTCAGCCTGAAGGTGAACTCCTGATCAGCAAGAACACTACTGTAACTCAACCGCTTATCAATCCAATCTCACGAGGCTGTCCAATGCTATGCTAAGGCGTCACACTCAACACAACGCTATGGGGACGGCAGTCACGGTCACCTAAACCCTAGTCGAAGCTATGCCAAGCGGCTTCTGAGCAAAGGGGGTGGCTGTAGGAGAACTGAAAGCCAGAATAATCCAAATACATTGGGGACTCCGGGGAAACGGGGATAACTTCAACCATACGGTTACAATCTGCGGAGCTTCCTACAACATTGACCCACCCTTGCTTTTTCGCGGAACAATTACCCTAAAACATTTTGTGGAAAAGCAAACAACAAAAACGGTAGGAAGCTCTTCGAAATAATCAAAGTACTCCCCGCCCTCCCATGTACCGTTGCTAAATACTTAAAACAAAGGACCACTCCATATATTCATGATTGCTCCTCCTACAAGGGTTCCGACATTTTCTCGGCGTTTCTTACTACGACATGCATCTGATTGCGGGATATTCTCCTCCATACTGGACCCCTAGTGGGAACTTTGCTGAAATGGTGTGAAAGGCTTCAATTCTTGGCCCATCCGACCCACCCATATCAAGACATACTTCGTGCGGTTCCAGATTAATTGGGCTGGAACCAACTGTTCTTCCCTCGTGAACGTACTTTCAAATTCCTTACTTGCTGAACCATTCTGCCCCAGATGATCCCCACTACCGCCTCAACCAAGCAGGATTATAAATAACACTGGAATGCCACCGACAGCCCCATAGAACACCAGAGTTTTGCCCCTGGCCCATAGGCCCTGCCGAGGACACCCAACGCTGCCCAACCCTGGGACGCCACTCACAGCCCCATAGAAAACCAGAGTTTGATCCCTGGCCCATAGGCCCTGCCGATGACACCCAACGTTGTTCTTCCTCCTACCGAGCTGACCGGTATCACCCTGTCTCTTNTTCTGCCCCAGATGATCCCCACTACCGCCTCAACCAAGCAGGATTCTAAATAACACTGGAATGCCACCGACAGCCCCATAGAACACCAGAGTTTTGCCCCTGGCCCATAGGCCCTGCCGAGGACACCCAACGCTGCCCAACCCTGGGACGCCACTCACAGCCCCATAGAAAACCAGAGTTTGATCCCTGGCCCATAGGCCCTGCCGATGACACCCAACGTTGTTCTTCCTCCTACCGAGCTGACCGGTATCACCCTGTCTCTTTAAAGACCATCACTTGTCCTGTCGCTTTCGGCTATTCCTATTGGTAAACTTGAAATGTCGTATTCGGCTAAGATCTGAAGCGCACACCAGGATTGCTATCATCTTCAGGTCGCTTATAGCTGGGGAAGGACATGATTCTGTAATGACCGACCCACCCAACTCTGTTCCACGCCAAAATAATATAATGTCGTCGCCTTTAACATTAACTCATGCATTCATTAATAAAAACTGGGGCTCAACGACACCTCCGATACGAGGCATATCCGATACTATGCCCTACCCAAATTCTTGACGAAACGAAACATAAAACATACACACAAGAAGGAGGCGTCCAGGCATATCCGATACCCCGCCCTACCTAATTGCTTGGCTAAACATACAAGTAGATAACCACAAAAACAAAGCAGGGTGATAGGCAACTCCCCTCACTATGATTACCTACATCACACAACTTGCATCACCGACACCGTCGATACTTCGATACAGCCATATCAGCGGACACCTAACTACCACGCTGGCCCCAGAGGTAGTGGCCGTCCCATAAAGATCCCAGTCCGGAAGATTAGATGGTCGATGGTGCCAGGGAAGGCCGACGTGCCGACGTGCCAGAGATCCTTCCCGAGCTTGCAGACGAAGAGGGGAGGTCGATGGACACATGATTCTGAGTCGAGCCCTGCACCCTTGCGGGAGAAACTCCCTCCGATGGAACACCAGAACTAAGACGGGAGGTCAACACCGTGGGAGGGTGTGTCGCGACCTCGATCCCACCCGGGGGAGCACCACACCGATGGGACACAGGAACAAAGACGGGAGATCAACACCGTGTGAGGGTGTGTTGCGACCTCGATCCCGCCCGGGGAAGCACAACATCGACGGCACACAAGGACTAAGACGGAAGGTCATCACGTGTGAGGGTGTGTCGCGACCTCGATCCCACCCGGGGGAGCACCACACCGATGGGACACAGGAACAAAGACGGGAGATCAACACCGTGTGAGGGTGTGTTGCGACCTCGATCCCGCCCGGGGAAGCACAACATCGACGGCACACAAGGACTAAGACGGAAGGTCATCACGTGTGAGGGTGTGTCGCGACCTCGATCCCGCCCGGGGAAGCACAACACAGACGGAACACAGGAACAAAGACGGAAGATCACCGGCACGTGATGGTGTGCCACGACCTCGATCCCGCCCGGGGAAGCACAACACAGACGGAACACAGGAACAAAGACGGAAGATCACCGGCACGTGATGGTGTGCCACGACCTCGATCCCGCCCGGGGAAGCACAACACAGACGGAACACAGGAACAAAGACGGAAGATCACCGGCACGTGATGGTGTGCCACGACCTCGATCCCGCCCGGGGAAGCACAACACAGACGGAACACAGGAACAAAGACGGAAGATCACCGGCACGTGATGGTGTGCCACGACCTCGATCCCGCCCGGGGAAGCACAACACAGACGGAACACAGGAACAAAGACGGAAGATCACCGGCACGTGATGGTGTGCCACGACCTCGATCCCGCCCGGGGAAGCACAACACAGACGGAACACAGGAACAAAGACGGAAGATCACCGGCACGTGATGGTGTGCCACGACCTCGATCCCGCCCGGGGAAGCACAACACACATGAACATGAGATGCACACACACTCTGACTTCCTCCTCTTTTCATCTCCCGTTCTCTTCCTTCTCTCTCTTCTTTTTCTCTTTCTGCTTTTTCTCTTCCTGTTCTCTTCTTTTCCCTTCTGTCCCTTCTTTTCCTTCTTCTTTTCCCCCCTTCCCCTCTCCCCCCTATTTTGTTTCTCTGGTCCCTCACTACATTAAACCCCCTAGACGTTTCACGCTCCCCGACTGCATGTGCATCAAGAAACACCAGCTATAAGCTGCTGCCTTCACGTCCGCACTATACTTATCTGGCTCCAACGCTGCGTTGTACCTCATGCCTAGATCTACGAAGTCCATGTTGTACGGCCTGGGCTCATCTACTGTCCTCGACACCCCGTGAATTACCCCCAACTGCCATCCATTCCTCTCGGTACGCAAATAATCTGTGCACCCTTCATCTCTATAGTGCGAAGCTCGGGCCCTCCTACCCACGTGGCTTTAAGGGTATACCCTGGAGGTACCTGGCCTTCGCTGGCCGGGGGCTGTTGTAGTGTGGACGGCGGCGGTGTAATCGGCGTGCGGTCGTTCCTCTCTCGCGGCCGCCGCTGCCGTTCTTCGCTGGCCGGGTGTTGTTGAGGTGGGGACGGCGGCGGGGTAGTCGGCGTGTGATCGTTCCTCTCTCGCGGCAGCCGCTGCCGTTCTTCGCTGGCCGGGTGTTGTTGAGGTGGGGACGGCGGCGGGGTAGTCGGCGTGTGATCGTTCCTCTCTCGCGGCAGCCGCTGCCGTTCTTCGCTGGCCGGGTGTTGTTGAGGTGGGGACGGCGGCGGGGTAGTCGGCGTGTGATCGTTCCTCTCTCGCGGCAGCCGCTGCCGTTCTTCGCTGGCCGGGTGTTGTTGAGGTGGGGACGGCGGCGGGGTAGTCGGCGTGTGATCGTTCCTCTCTCGCGGCAGCCGCTGCCGTTCTTCGCTGGCCGGGTGTTGTTGAGGTGGGGACGGCGGCGGGGTAGTCGGCGTGCGATCGTTCCTCTCTCGCGGCCGCCGCTGCCGTTCTTCGCTGGCCGGGGGAGCGCCGCGACCGTTGCTTGTGCCCCGCTGCCGACGAATGTGCCCCCCTCCCCCTCGCCGCCGGTGTGCGCGCCGCCGGTGTTCCCTGCGGGCGGGAGGGGCGGCCCCCCGCCGGCGCCGGCGCCGCGTCCCCGTGGGCGGTGGCAGCCCTCCCCGGTGTCGGCGATTCCTCAACCCCTACATCCCGCGCCCGACGGGGCCTCCGCGCTGCCGCCGCCGTGGTGGACCGTGTCGATGGACGCGACGACCTGGTGACCACCCGTACATCCATCAGGAGGCCCGTGACGTCCCCCTCGGTTGCTGTGGCGCCGATCGGATGCCCATGAAGTATTAGCCCCGGCTGATACTGCTACTGAACGGTTGCAGACCGACGGAAGACACCGGGCTATGGGGGCAGTGGGGAGGGCGGGAGGGCGATGGGATAATGGCTAGCACCGATGGACTCGGACGGTGAAGAGATATCCTAGTCAACTCCGACTGAACGCCAGCCCAATCACGAGCCTCAAACTCCTCCATGGTACACAACGTTCCTGGTCTCATAAAACGGTTCTCTGTGGGGCCACCAATGAGTGCATCAGAGTCGGAGCCTAGCTTCCGCGTCGCTCTTCTGCTAGACCCAATAAAGTAAACTTCGAGGTCTCCTTCCTCTATCAACTTGCATTTGTCAAAATTGTCTGCCGTGGGCGGCTGTGGTAGACGGGACAAAGCATCCGCAACTTGGTTCTCTTTGCCCTTGCGATAGGACAGGGTGAACGAGTACGCCGATAAGAAATCACACATGCGTTGAACGCGTGGTTTCTTTTCACCCATAGAAATAAAAGATAGAAGCGGCTGGTGGTCGGTGAATGCTTCAACTGGAATGCCATAGCAGGGTATTTTTTGTTTTGGATTCATTTGTGTTCCCGAGTTTGCTTTTCGCAGTTGAGGGTGTAGTTTGGAGTTCGGAGTGGTTCGGCAAGCTGGTTTTCAAAGGTGCTCCTCGGTCGCGTGTGCGGACGTATTGCATTCCCTAGCTCTTGGGTGGTGTAGCTGTTTTCCTCTGAATCTTTGAAAAATATTCCGGAGGAATCACCGCAAATTATAATGAAGCAACAACACGGATGAGGCATAATGTGCATTCAGAGCACACTCTAGATCTCATGAATCAAGTATGCTCTCCTCTGCTATGATTTACTGTGCATAATTGTGGCTACATATTTTCCCACCGCGGCGCAGCGTAAGTACATGCTTAGACTAGTCGTCTCGTCTCACCCACAAACGAACGCAGGCATCTATCCAATATTGCCCCATTTTATGTATTTCCTCACCTGTTGTGTGCACTACACCGCTGTGCCACCTTCATTCCGCCTTGTTGATGGCTACACGTACATACCCCCTATAGCAGTACATTCGTTATCTAGTTTATAGGGCGAATAGTGCGGGAAGACGCACTATTGAGGCTTTGGAGAACCGTGAATAGTGCGGGAACCCGCACTATACACGCCCGAAATTATTTAGTGCGCGGGGTCGGTATAGTGCGGGTTCTTTGGTTTGACACGTACCCGCACTATACCGACACCTCGACTGCTGTAGCTGTGCCCGCAAGATCCCCAGATGGCAGCTTCTTTGGCGCAAGATTTGGATTCTCTCGGTCATGTTCCGTTCACAGTTTTGTAGACGTTCGCGAATCGCGTTTGATGTCGAATCAATTTGTTCGATACTTCGCATACAGCACTATCCTATGCTATCTAAGGTACAGCGCAACCTTCCACTTTACTATCTCAACCACAGGAGGGTGTTGATTCCTCAAGTGGAAGGTTGTGTTGTACAACCTGGTGTTTTGTCAGAACGGTTAGAA
>CACKRE030001704.1:148593-165012 GCA_902602495.3 Ectocarpus sp. CCAP 1310/34 | reverse complement strand
TGCGGCTACCAAGGCAATAGGCTCTGTGGTGGATGACCTCGAGGGCGTTGTAAATATGGCCCGAGAGCATGTTGATGACCTCCGCAAACGGGCTACTAAACGTCGCAAAAAGAAACCGGAAGGAGCCGCCACCAGATCTGCTGCCGCTGCTGCGGTGGCTGCTTCTGCTGCCGAACGAGGTCCAAGGTCAGGAGCCGATGCACGTCTCGCTCGCTCCGATCCGCTTGAGGCGCTTCTTTTCAGCGGACCGAGGAGAAGCCCACAACCCACGACGACTCCTCCACGACAACGGCAAACGGTGAGTTCAGAGCGGTGTACGGCAAGAGATAGGGTGTTATCTTGCGTATTTCTCAAATGTTTGAATTTCCCTGTAGGCTTTACTACTGTATTTCCGGTATATTTCCCCTGCTCTCCCATCTTCCCACGAAACTATTGAGTCCCATCCTCACATTTCCCCCCTCTCTCGTCAAAACTGCTCCATTGTTTGCATCATCAAACAGGCTATCGACCGGCACCGCGACGGGGTGAAGCAGAGCGTGTTAGAGGATGTTGTGTTGAAGGAGGAGCTGAGGGAGTTACGGTGTGTCGGAGAACTTTGAGAGGCAGCGGCGACGAAGGCTGCTGTCGATGCGGAGAACATTCGCGCACTGGTCGCCTCTATAGAGACGCTGAAGCTACACTCCCACAGCAACATCGGCCGCGCTGCCTACAACACCGTCATTGCCGCAGCTGCTGGAGCGGAGCACACGTGCGATCCTGATGACCCTTGCACCCCGGATGAGCCGTGCGCACCTGCTGAGCCGCAGGGTGCCGTCAGCCTTTGCCGCGCGAGCACAGGGTCTCGGTGTGAGAGACGGCACGTTCCGTGCAGCGCGTACCCGGATGCACAGGACTGACCACGCCATACCTCCACAGGAAGCTTTGGAGAAGGGGAGATACCTCTGGGCTCCTCGCAAGGAAAGGAGCGACAAGATGGACGAACGTGTCATGGGTTTGGCGAGGAGGTTCTGGCACTCTGACGATATTTCTCGTGCGTCGGGAGACTCCGGTAAGCGCTATCAAATTCTGTCGTTGTACAATTAATTGTAGATCGGGGTATCTCCTTTGCCGTTTTTTGTCGACGTGACGTATCATCTACACTTCTCTGTACCCCTTTAGATAGCTTCACTATTGCTGCTACACTGCACACTGCTGTTCTTTCGTACACCCCTGTAGGGACGAAAGCTATGTGGAGGCCGTCCAAGAAGGCAGGGGAGGAGTATCACCCCCGTAGGCAGCTCATGGTTGCGGGGGACCAAGTATGGCGCAAATTCCTGAAGTGGCCGGAGTACTTGGGGCTTAAGGCGGAGCTGCTGAGGGAAGACAGCAGCTTCGCGGACCCTGGGCGGACGCTGTTCCTCTCGACGCGGTGTGGGTGTTTTAGGTGGGTAGACATGAGGGGAGAGCTCCGTTTTTTTAGTGACCGTTCCAGCGTAATGGACTCTTCTGCTGTGTCACCGCCCCAGGAGGACGGCCTCTCTGCTGACCTGTTGTCCTCCCCTCTGTCCGTTTCAACTGTTCGCTTCTGGTGTGTCACAGTGGAACCCAAGGTATCGCAGTGTGCATGCCAGATCCACACGCAGCAGGGGCTGTACCTGAAGGCCTTCGAGATGTTGATGCCTGCAATGCATGCCAACTGTGACTGCACGTGCAAGTGGTGCGACGGGGGGAGTGGGTGTGGAAAGTGGATGGCCATGTGTAAAGATCTGCACAGCTTTTCAGAGGCTTTGGCTTGCGAGAAGGTAGACTTTCTTGAGGAGGACCGAGGGGGTAGGTTTGAGCACTGGGGGAGGAAGCCCGCATGCGTTGCGATGGAATGCTCCGAATGCGGGTTTGGCAACCCAGGTGGCATCCCCATGAAATGCGATGCCCTGGGGTCTATGGCGGACAGACTAGTCGGGTGGCTTTGATTCGAGGATCAAGTCATGGAGGATGGGAAGGTGCACAAGAAGCAGCAGATACCCCAGGCCGGAACACTGGACGACCTGTGGAAGGAGTTTGTGGAGCACTCGAAGAAGGTGAAGTAAGGAACCGCATGTGGAATGGGCGTCGTAAAATGCTGGAGGCATGTAGTCAATCGTGCATCAACACAACTAATCGCGCGGCTTACAATTATGTTTTCCTGCCCCGCCCCCCCTTTCCCCCCGGTCGTTTCTCGTCCCTCAGTACATTCATCACCACGAGCTAGCAAAGTGGCAGCGCCAAGCCCACAACATGTGCCTGGCGACGTTCGGCAAAGGCGAGCTGTTGGTGGAGACCGACTTTATCGAGAAGTACAAGCACGAGGCTGGCGCTGTCTTGACGTGCGCTACTGCGCCCTCCACGACCATGATGGTGGCTCTAGTTCACCACAGTCCTGACGACGACGGTCGGCATGAGACAGACGCATGGGTATTCGTATCGAGTGACCCCAACCATGACTTCGATTTCCACATCTACGCCATGGACATCATCCTTCGGTACTACATCACGGGGGATGGGCGGGCCGATACTGCTGGAACACCGGTCCCCACGGTGCACATCTTCACCGACGGGTGCGCCAAACAGTACAAGGGGAAGCGCAACTTTTACGCTGTGGCGAAGAGCTTGCACAGGCTTGGTGTCGTCCTCATCCACAACTTCGCGGTCACGTCGCACTTCAAAAGCGCCGACGATGGCATCGGGGGGTTGCTGAAGGCTCTGTCGCGAGAAACGGAGGAAAGGGGCCAGCGCATTCGCAACACCCAAGCCGCAGCCGACTTCCTCCAAGTCTACGCCGAGGCAAAGGAGGATGGAGGAGGTCACTTTTCAAGCTGGTCCCCCTACCGGATCAAGAGGTTCCACATCAAGCTTCTTGGACACCGAGAGATCCCTCGCCCGTTCGTAGATTTGACGGGCATCTCTGGGAGTTCCAAGCTGTACCAGTTCATGGGAGCGGAGGTCCAGGAGGTGGAGAGCTCGGGCGTAGGCGTAGAGGTGCAGACAGAGAACGGGATTCCCCTCGTAGGTGGCGAGAGAGGTTGTAGCGAACCCGCAGAGATGGCAGGCGGACGAATCAACCGTTCTGACGCTTCCGGCTGTCACGAAGCGATACAAGCTACGCGTTCGCCAGGCGTCGTGCTACTGCTCGAAGTGTAGTGTTGGAGCTTACGACGACTGCGTCCCGGCCAAGAAGTACGCGGGGATGGTGGGTATGGTGAAGGCTGTGTCGGGCAAGCACAAGGTTACTCGGGCGTCTTGTGGTGTAGGGAATTGAGGGGTGTCCGTGGTGCACGTCATGTTCTCGTGTTTGGCGCCTTGTTCTCTTCCATATTCTTTGTTTCTTTGGGTAATTTTGTTGCAGTTTTTGTACTTTTTTTGTTGCTGTGTGCTGTTTGTTGCATGTTGCTGTTCATATGCAGCGGCAGGTCGTCTCCCTTTGGCGGTTTGGGATATCAACGAAGGGTCTCCAGCAGGAGAAAACAAATCTTTGCCGGCGTCTGTGGCTAATATTTTCACGGTTTGTCGCCGAAATGGGCTGTCTTTTTCTATATATATAATGCACAACATACATTATTTTCAAGCACGTCGGTGAAATAAATGTCCACATATGTCACAGAGGGTATTTGTGGTAAATCTCCGCGGTTGTACGCATCAAATAGCCTAAAAAAACGAGCTTGAAAATGGCCATAAAAACACGTTTTATCGCCGTTTTTCCAAAGGGGGGGGACATTTTAGCCCCATCCCCGTTTTTTTCATACATTCTGCAGNAGAGGGTATTTGTGGTAAATCTCCGCGGTTGTACGCATCAAATAGCCTAAAAAAACGAGCTTGAAAATGGCCATAAAAACACGTTTTATCGCCGTTTTTCCAAAGGGGGGGGACATTTTAGCCCCATCCCCGTTTTTTTCATACATTCTGCAGTATAAAACACTACATATCGCTGAAACCTCAACATCCCGACGTCGGGTACTCAATTTAACCCGCGGAACTGGGCCTACACCCCATCAAAGCACCCTGACACACTTTTTGGAGCTTTAGTCTTCGGGGAACATCATCAACGGGACCGCTCGACACTATAGCGCGGAAGGCGTGCTATGTGACCCCGGTTGGGACGTCTAGCTGGTAGAAGTGGAGGATAGGGGCCAGAGGGGCAGACGACAGAGTCCAATGATGGGAGAAAAAAAAAAAAGCACGGTCAAATTGTCGAATAATTCAAATTTTGAAGCAAATCCGTCTGCCCGTGGTCGGTCAAGTTAAAGTGTAGGTTGCGGGTTTATTGTATTAGAGTGTCTCTCGCACCTTTTCTCTCTCTTCTCTTCCCCTAGGCCACTGCTGCATGACACATTTATTCATGTATGTCGTCTGCTGAGTGCCTCTCTCTACCTCAGCCCCACAAAAAAAATTACTTGCATACCCGGCAGGGTGAGTGACTGAAAAACCTACAGATATGCATACCAGTACGGACTCATTTCATTCTTAGAAATCAACATACAAGCATTTGCAATGACCGACCACAAGCAACCCTCCGCACGCATCGCTCCCTCAACGCACAGCAACAAGAAGCGACAATCGCCATCTAGAGGGGTAAACGGAGAGGAAAGGAAGTCATCCGCCATCAGGGACGAAAAGGAGAAAAAAAAACGGCCACTGCCAACAAAACCGCGCCCCACCCCTGACGTAAAGGAAGGAGACCATTCGCACGTGAAAAAAAGAAAGGAGCAGACCTCACTTATGACAACCAATCTTCTCCATACAACGCTTCCAACAATCACCACACGCGTAATACATACTCCGGAGTAGCTCATGTACGACACACAGACGAGTGTTTTTTCCTGAGATAAGACACAGCCTAGACTTGGCAAGCCGGGTCCACTCTCCTCCCAATTCAGCTGGCGTTCGCTTCACCGCAAACGAACAGAGAAAAAGACAAACTCCAACGCTCTCTCTCTCTCTCTCTCTCTCATTACATATGCTTGGAGTGTTTCCCGCCCTTCCACAGCCCATCCATTCGTCTTGCGGACTGCAAAAACAAGACCACGCGTCAAGGCACACACCTTGCGAAAGAGTCCGATGACCACGCTATTATTCTTAGAAACCACAAGCGCGTTTATATTTTATCCCGCTACAAAAATAACGAAATTTTGATTGGTCAGGCTGCTAGCGCGGCCAACGCTAACTGATACACACATACATACAACACCCCGCCTTTGACCGTCACAAATCAAGCACGTCATCATGGATCTTGCCTGTCGATTGACTTCTGTACAGGAGTGGGTGCCATCGAAAAAAACAGGCAACCAACATCCCCCAACACACCTCCATCGCAAGAAATCGAAGTCTGCGATAACGGCAGCCAGCCAGGCCCCTCCCTCGACCCTTTCCCCTGCCATCTATATCACACTTCTACGACGCTACCGCTCTCCCTCGCCGTGTTATGCTACCTCACCCTTAAGGAAGGGCTGCTAGGTATACCAAATCTCCTGTGTTGTCATCCCGATATCAAGTTTACACCATGGACCTACCTGCTTCTTACTCCGTCCTCACAAAATCACAATTCATTGCTTATCTACGTTTGACTCTTTCTTCAGTAGACATGGATTCGTTGGGTCATACTGAACAAAAAATGAAAAAGACTCTCGGCCACGCATTATTTAATGCGTGCAGTGCAATCCAGGAATCCCCCCCCCCAACGTAGGAAGCAGAGGCTGCTGAAGAGCGCTCAATCTTGCCGGAATCTATATCTCACGCTTTGCATACCTCCTCCAAGTTTTCTCAAAACATCGGCTATCCCCTCCCAGAAGCAGCAAACACAGGCAGACGATATCTCTCTCACGCCTGAACTTGGCAAGCACGCCCACCCTTTCGCCAACACCGTAGGGCAATGCCTGCACCTTTAGACCTGTCCAGCCAAGCTCTCTCGACACACACCGAAGGTCAGGGTGAACCTCCTCTCAAACCGCTCTCCTAACGCACGCCAAACGTCAGGGTGAACCATCTCTCCAGCCAAGCTCCCCTAAAACACACCACACGTCAGGGTGAACCATCTCTCAAGCCAAGCTCTCCTGACACATGCCAAACGTCAGGGTGAACCATCTCTCCAGCCAAGCTCTATTAACACACACCAAACGTCAGGGGGAACCATCTCTCAAGCCAAGCTCTCCAAACACACACTAAAACGTCAGGGTGAAGCATCTCGCAAGCCAAGCTCGCCAAACACACACCAAAGGCCAGGGTGAACCATCTCTTGAGCCAAGCTATGTTGACACACACCAAAAGCCAGGCTGAAACGATCACTCAAGCTCCTGAAAGTCAGGGCGAAAGGAACGCTCGAGCCCTACGCCTTGAGGTGGGTGTGGGGCTTTGGCTGGCGGCTGGGCTCTGGCTCTCAGGGCTGAAAAACGCTGACGTTGCCATTGAGTGGGAGTCGTCACCCTCCCCTTCCGATGCGGTCTGCCACCCCTCTTCCCCCGCCATGGCTAAGGCCTCCTCCTCCTGTGTAACCTGGCAAGAGCAGGGGGTGTTGGTGGGGGGGGAGGGAAGAGACACAACTGCGATGGTAAGACAGACACACACACAAATAGTTTGGGCCCCGGATCATGGCCATATCCTCATAGAAGTAGTACGTTTTCTGTTTTCAGTCACGCTGAGTTTCAGCCGCGTCGAGACGTCGGCCAGTTCGCGCGGTCGATGTCAATATGAAAAATACATACACGGGTCGTGGACTTGCTTTATAGAAGCTATTTCTGTTTTCAGCCGCACTGAGACTGATGTATTTTCATTGGTCAGCTAGCGCGGTCGATGCTGCTGTAGTAATAAAAACGCACACACAGGGACCTTGATTGCACCCGCTGGTACTGACGTTTGTTCATTGGTGAGCTGGTTAGCGCGGTCGATGCTAATAGCAATGAAAACACACATGCGAGGAGGCCGGGATAGACACACACAAGTGCAAAATCGGTGACACCGGGGTTGTCATTCGAGTCATGCTTGCTCGTGTTTTTTTTTTTTGCCTTCACTTCAAATCAGCGCTCACAGCACTAGTGCCGTTTACTCCAACCCGTGGTCACACAGAAGAGCCCTCTCTACCCTCCCCTCCTGCGGTACTTTGCCTTCGATTTTTAATGCGAGAAGAGTTCAGCACTCTCTTCCCTTTGTGTACACACGACCTAGTGCTATCCCCTAGGCCAGGAGCGTTGCTCGTATGAGGTGACGTAAAGCGACTTTTTTTCGCCTTGGACAGGGCACGAAGTCTCCCCGACAACTATTAGAGAGAGAGCGGAAAGCGTCTATGGTAGTATCACCATGCATTTGCGGAAAACGTAGCGCAATGTTACATGTCCAAGTCGCTTTTGGGGGCACGTGCGTCGATCCCAAAATGTACAGTGGATACAGAGCTGAATCGCTTGCCACCGGTAGGCGGCTCTGACAACAGAGCTCAATAACTCGACAAGCTAGGCGGCTCTAACACCGACTCGGATTTTATCTGATATCAATAGTTGGTTAAAAATATGAATGGAAACAAACTCACAATAAAACAAAGAGGACAATAATTATAATGGCGAAGATTGAAGTGGCTCAACTTTCTTGCAGGGGTACATTTCGGACACAAAGCTCACCAATAAAACCCTCATGTGTTTTCTTATACTTATGCAGATCTTCAACGACTCTGCTCTAGGTACACACACGTGCTTGACGGGGTGCGTACGAACACGGGGGTATGAAGGGTCCGAAGGTCAAATCCAACGTTGTATAGGCTGCTTGCACTCATCAAATGTGCCAGAAATGAGTTTTTGAGCAACTCACGTCATCCATCCAAGAGCTGCCATCGGACTTGATCCTGTCCAGCACCCAGTCCGCCATCATTTCACTCTCGCCTCCTTGCCATGTCACATGATCCTGCGGAACCCCCCCCCAAAAAACGAAAAGACGAAAACACACAAGGGACCATGATTAGACACGCACGCACAGTCACCAACGTGATGCACAGCAGTCAGTGACGCGAAGCACAGGGTCATCGACGCGAAGGAGAGGGTCATCACCGCTACTGGATTGAGGTCAGAACGTCTGTAACAACAACAGCAAACCATCACAACAACAGCAACAGCAACGAAAGCATCAGCGACGACCCTTATTCATACCACACACGAGCAGCAGCAAAGCCTCTCACCCTCTGTCCAAGCATGAATAGGTGGACATGTCTGCTTCGGAAGGCGTTCGCTCTGGCCCTCAGGTGCGGGGGGAGATGCATCCACCCTTTGGTTCTGCGGTTGTGGGTTGTGGAGTCATGAGAAAGACGGCATGGACATGATGGTTGCACAGTCAACGCCATAGCGGAAGACATGCTTGGGAACAGGGACTCGGCTATCCCCTGCGCCAACAACACATCACGGGCCTACTCCCATGGCCCATAGTTTTACTAGTTGAGTCCAACCCGTCTTCTCCTTGTTTTCTTCATGTCGTGTCTCCCGGTACGCTGTGAAAAACGAAAAAAAATGCATGTTTTCATTACCACGAATCCTTGATCATGCGAATACAAGCATGTCTCACTTTCTCCTGCATTGCAAACGCAGGTTGGTTTGCCAGTTTATCACTTTCTCTGCTCTGTCATGGGAACCCAACATTGCACCCCTTTATGCCCTACTCGTCTCTGATCTGCCATGGGACCCAACATCGTACCAAGTGATACCCTACTCCTATACCCAAAGTGGGGTACACCTACTCTAAGAACGTGAGAGAAACAAATAAACATGGACCCAGAAAATATGCTCCAAATGCGGCGGCATACCTGACGACCTTACGCCATTTGCGTAGGATGAAGGTAAGGCAGCGGTGCTCAAATGTGGGCATACCAAGAGCGTCGGCGTAGTGGTACAGGTGGCTAGCGTTCTCATCGTCCAGCACCCCTTGCAGGAAGCCCTCGCACAGCGACAGGAGGTCCGTGAGGGTGTACTGTCGGGTTGTGCCGTGGGTAGGGTTTTGTAGTTGCCGGGCGCGCGAGAGAGAGGGAAGGAGAGGGAGGGAAGGAGAGAGAGGGAGGCAGAGGGGAGAGAGAGAGNTAAATTGATGTACAAGTACAGGCGGGAAGTTTTCTCGTCGCAAAGGATGAAAGAGACAGTCCAGTTCAACGAAGCATGGCGGCGTAAACACGCTAGGCCGACCGAAGAAACCAGAGGCGCGCGCGCTACTGCTGCATTTACAGGCCGTGCGGGAGGATGATACACACGGGAGCGCTGTTGAGATGTTGAGACGTTGAGATGTTGAGATGTTGAGATGTTGCGATGTTGAGATGTTGACGTGTTGAGATGATGAGATGATGAGGTGTTGAGATGTCGAGATGTTGAGGTGTAGAGATATTGAGGTGTAGAGGTGAAGCTGTATCAAGGATAGGTTTTACGATGAAACATAAGAGGGACCAACGCACCTTGAAGCTTGCGACCCGCACACGACCCGGCGAGCCGTCGGGCTTCTTCGAGCTCTTGTACTTGTTGTACGCTGCTCTCGCCGTCGGGCGACGTGGCGTGAGTGGTACGGCAACAAAGAGAAAAAAAAAACACGGAGAGAGAGAGAGAGAGAGAGAGAGAGAGAGAGAGAGAGAGAGAGAGACACACACACAGAGAGAGACAGAGATGGAGAGAACATGAGGGAGAGGGAGAGAAAGGGAGACAGACAGACAGACAGACGAGCACGTCACGCAGCAAATGGCGCTTAGTTTCGTACGGGATGAAGCAATACTCCGTAGCAACAACGAACCAAACGAGCGATAAAACCAACAATCCTGCACACCTTCTATGCCCACATGCTGCCGGTGGGATCGAGATGAAAGCAGTTGCGGCAACACCGCAAAACGGCCGTGCATATGCCCAATACTTGCGTCTTCGCGACACCAGGACTCAACCCCGTGTGCCTACTTTGAGCTGGTGACCGACAACAATAACGCCCCCCCTCTGCTCTGCTCCCAAAGCACGGCAGAACTCTACACAAAAAAATCAAATCAACAGACAAAACACATGTACTTCCGACGAGTACAAGATATCTCCGCTAGTGGATGCTCATGAGAGAACGGCACTGCCATCAACTGCAACGGGTGGTGCACGACAACAACTGCGAAAAGTAGCAAGAGCAGACCACAGCTGGCTGCCAGCTGCCAGTTACAACGTTTCCCCCCAAGTTCAGCAGCCCACACAGCTGACGCTATTTTGGACTTGAGCAGCCAGCGCAGCCAACCTCGGAACGCACAAAAAAAAATCTACATTCAGCATTATTCGTTGGACAGCTACGTAACAGGAGAACAGCCGCAACAGTTTTCTGGTGGAATTGGATATGCATGGGTTGGATTTGTTTTCAGAGGAAGAAAGAAATTGGGGGTTCTGATAAGGCATGGTTGAAACGTACTCGTTCAAACCCCGACGAAACTTCCGACGCTTGAGCATCATTCTTTGGTCATCATGCGCGCGCACGACGCATGAATCATTACTGGCTCTTTTTTCCGTTTGTTCGGGAGCAGCGCGAGGCCCCTAACCTGATTGGCTACAACCAGGAGTTCAGTGATGTCTTCCGGCCGCTGCAGCTGAAGGGTATCGGTGTAAAGGTAGGTCAGGAGAGCCGTGAACACCGCGGGGCGGATGTCCTTGACCAGCACGTCCATCGCGAACGATTCTCTCATGCCTGGTCCAAGCAGCAGTGGAAAAGCGTGAAGGGTTGATGCGTTACTTTAGAAAGGCGAAAAAAAAGTGGAAAGCGTCGAGGGTTAATAAAGGACCAAGCGTTGCTTCATAAACGCGAAAATTTCTCTCATCGAAGCAGCGGAAAGCGTTGAGGGTCGACAAAGAGTACGCACTACCTTTTTTGAGGCGAACGTTGCTCTCGTGCCTAGTTGAAGCACCGGAAGCGTTGAGGGTTGAAAAAGAGTACCAATCATTACTTTCTGAGGTAACCGTTCTCTCATGCCCGGTACAAGCAGTGGAAAGGGTTGAGGGATGACAAAGAGTACTCTTAAGGCCAACGTTTCTCTCGTGCCTAGTCAAAGCAACGGAAGCGTTGAGGGTTGATACCGACCACCAAGAAATACTGTTGAGGCGGGCGTACAACGGATTGCTGCTTGCTGTTGAAGCGAGCCCACAAGAAAACAGGCCTCCCCCGCGTCAGAGGCCAGCGAAGCTTTCTTGCCTTTGGAGCGAGCCTTTCAACAAGCCGTATGCCCCAGACAATACCTACCCATCTGACTGTGTCGTTCATGCATATGTAGATCCCAAATCGCATCACACCTAGTTGGTAGCATTTTCTATTTCTTGTTTCCTCTCCTTGAGGGTGTATCTCACCTGTCCTGGAAATGGGTATTTACAATTTCTTGCTCTCTCTCTCTCTCTGTCTCTGTCTCTGTCTTTGTCTCCCTCTGAATCTAATCACATCTGGTTGGTATTCTGTGCTATTTCGAAGTATCTTGTTTTCTCTCTCTGTGTATCTCACCGTTCCCGAATGACTATTTAGAAGTATCTCTTGTTATTTCTCTCTCTCTTTCTCTCCCCTCATCTCTCTCACCGCTCCTGAGCATAGCTCTCATCGGATCACTCCTCAGCGACAAGAGCGTGCGGTGCGCATCAATCGATTCCTTCCCACCACCGCCCTCCCCCGCCGGCGGCACAGCAGCCTTGTCGGCAACGGCCCCGCCCCGTCGCCTCCCCCCTTCCAGCTCCGCCTTAACGGCAGCGGCCTCTGCCTCTGCCTCTGCGGTCTCGGATAGACCAAAGAAGCGTCGTTTTCCGCCGGCGGCGGACCGGTGCCCCGACCCGAGGGGGGACAGCGAACAGGGCGGGGCCAGGGGGAAAGTGATGACGGTCCGCCCGTTTTTGGGGCTGACAGACCTTGGTAAGGGGGGCGGCGAAGAAAAGCGATAAAGGAGGGAGGGGGGGGGGGTCGTGAGAACGTGCGCGGGTGGGTGGGTGGAAGCTGTAGTGAGTGACTGAACATCATCATCGTGCGTGTTTAGTACGGAATCTGCTCAACCTCTCCAAGGAACACGTGCAAAAGGCAGCAAGTACAGGACCAAACCTCTACAACAACTCGCCGCCCCGCCTTTCTTCTCTCACCTAGAACTCTCCCACTCTCGCCCCGCAGACGACCGCATCACCACGCTCTGCATCCTGCCGCTCCGGCTCTTCCAACCATTCCCCCCAGCATTCCCGCTCGCGTCACCCCGTGACCCTCGCCCCAACCCCACTGGTTCACCGGGGTCTTCTGGCAGCTTGGAGGGAGCAGCCGCAGCAGCAGCCGGGACGTCATTGCCACCAGCAGGCCGGGGGGACCGGGACCAAGCCGGCGGCGACAGTGGAGATATTCCGGGCGGCGGCGGAGATGGCGGGGGCACTATCGCGTAGTGAGCCGTGTTGGTGGGGGTCGTCGGAAGGGCGAAGTCGACAGCCTGCAGGGGGTGCCATGTGATGGGTCAACGCAGCAACAGCATATGGGCGGTGACTGCTTGAGCGGTGGAGATGCTGAGTATATGAACGCCATCTCGAGATGTCCTACGGCCGTGTAACCTTTGGGCTGTCGCCGCAATTACAGCACAAAACTCGTTTGTGCTCCACGGGGGTGGGTGGGTGAGGGGGGGAGTCAGTTGTGCTGGGGAGACGTTTGGTGCGGAGCATGAAGGTCCTTCGTCGAGTTTTCTTAGCTGACACTCCACACCCGACTGGCGAATAATTTCACACACCAGGATATACACGCTCATCAAGCCGTGAAAATTAAGCGACGCTACACAAGCTCCACCCCTGTCAGGCGCCCGGCCGCTGCGTACAGGGGGGAGGGGGGGGGTGTACTCATAGTCGTGCATGCTGTAGTCGTTACACCATTGACCTCGCATCCCTACAAAGCCGGGGCGGAGCACGCCGGGTTCTCACCGGACCAGGCTATCACATCACCAAGCGCGATTNGGGGGGGGGGGGGGGGGGGGGGGGGGGGGGGGGGGGGGGGGGGGGGGGGGGGGGGGGGGGGGGGGGGGTCTCTCACCTGGAACCGGAACTTGATGTCCGAGAAGCGGTCGTTGTCGATGAGAGTCTGCATGTCTTTGTGAAGCGTCATGGGTCTCACCACCACAGGCGGCTCCGGCCCCGGCTCGTACACGAAGGTATCCGGTCGGATGCACTCCCAGACAACCTAGGCAAGGGGGCCACCGGAGGGAAAATGGGACAGGGGTACTGCTGCATGCACCGTAGATACTGGAGTTCGAACACTGGGAGGGATGTTTTAACAAACAAGATGACGAAAAAAAGAAAAAATAAACGAAATACCCAGGTTGTCGGGCAGGTTTAGGCTGGAAGGTGCTCTTGCCGCAAAGCCAAGGCTCACCAAAACCTGCCGCCTCAAGCCAACAGCGATCGACATTGATCAGCACTCTCCCAGTACGACACGACAACCCCGGATCGCCGTCTATACCCGCGACCTTTCTATCCAAAAACAGCCCCGCCCTGCGCCACGGCACACACAGGGTAGATTCGGTCAATACACACACTGCTGTTATATTACCGTTTCTGTGTTTGATCCGGAGAATAGCCTAGCCTCTCCCACCACTGGGCCCTCACGGGATCCCAGGTCATGGCCTTCAGAAGCACTTTACCTTTTCACCGACACTGTGTGACTGACGTCCGTCCATTGGTCAGCCAGGTAGCGCGCGGTCGATGCTCTTAACAACAAAACACACACCCCACAACCAAAAATCCCGCTTCAACGCTGCCATATTCTCATTGGTCAGCCGACTAGATCGGTCGATGCTAACCATCAAAACACACAAAAAAAAAAATCAGCGCGCCTCCCCCAACCCCACCCTCACCTTCACGCGGTACGGTCGAACGGACGTCGGAGCTTCCCCCGGCCACTCCTGCAACGACGGCGGGGGCTGCGACAAGCCCCCACCCCGCTGCTGCTGGGGCCGCCGCAGCCGGCCGCCTCTGGCCACGGAGGCAGCAGCGCCCAGGAAACCGAACGTCCCAAAGGCGGTAGCGGGGGCTCCGCCGGCTGCCGCCCCGGCACCGCCCCCCCACCCCCTCGATGTATCCCTCCACGGCGTCTCCGCGCGCATCGGTAAGCGCACGCCGGACGGCGGGGGGCCCGTGAAGAGTTCGGCCGGGGGGTCACGCTGTCGTCTTTCGGCCGCCGCTGCATCCAACGCGGCCGCCGCCGCCCGCGCCGCTTCGGCCGCCCTCCGCTGCTGCGCGGCTTCGACAAGGCCCGCGTTGTTGTAGACCTCCTTGGCCATGGCCCTCTCGTACCACCACGATACCGCCCGGTCGTCGTTTGGCGGCGACCCCTTCAGCGACGAAGCCAAGCCTGCTGCCCCGCCTTCGGCCCCGTATCCCTGAGAGGGGGCGAGAAGCTTCTTGCGCAGCCGCGGCCTGACGTGGAAGACGACGGCATCGACCTCCCTGCTCGCCGGCTGTCCGTTGATGGTCGTTCGGGTCTCGTTGGATCCGCCGAAGATGATCAGCTCTCCGTTGAGCTGGCACACCGTCTGTTTCGCGGGGGGGGGGTTAGGAGCATCTCAACGTCATTCTCAATTTTGTTCTGTTGCCATAGCTGTCCTAACTTCACATCTCGAGGTCATTCTCTGAGCTGCTCTGTTGCCTAGTTGTGCTAACTTGACTGGTCGAAGTCACTCTCTGAGCTCTTCTGTTGCCATAGCTGTCCTAACTTCACGTCTCGAAGTCGTTCTCTGAGCTGTTCTGTTAAGTTGTGCTAACTTGACGGGTCGACGTCACTCTCTTCGCTGTTATGTTGCCATAGCCGTGCTAACTTGACGGATCACAGGTCAGTCACACACACCAGGAACGTTCAATTACTTGGGCAAAACTCTGCTGTAGAGATTCAAAGGACCGTGCAACCATCAAGTACACAGCAGCAGTAGGGGGGAAATGGGAGAGTGCGGCTAGTTTTTGAATGCATTTGCTACTCTGCGCTGTTGCTACACTGCGTGGGGTGTTGCGTGTTGAGAACTGTGTGTGGTTGCTGTTGTTGGTGTCCTGGCACTGTATTAAAACTATCCTCATTTCTGCGTAGTGCCTTCAAACATCCGTACTAACGCGGACGTCCTCCGTGGCCACAGGTCAACTACATGTGCAACCATGGTCCCGTTTTGGCGGTCCATACTATCACACTATCACACAGTCTTATAACCGATTGGTAGCATAGCAATATAGTAGTTTGACTATCGAGGTGCAGCCGTGCCAAGAGATGTAGGTACAGTGGCGGCTACGGTTCAAAAGAGGGTTGGGACAAGCCAATATTTCTCGCTTACTTCCGGTTTTCTCTTGAACCGTACTACGACACGTGTGTATTTCTCATGGCCGCGACAAGGCAGTTTGACTCTCTTCAGTAAGTACTTTCTCCTACATCGGTCTCTCTTACACCGGAGCCGCCACTGTACCGCTACTCAGAGCATCCCGCCAACCCGGACCACGACTATACCCAAAAAGGGGAGGAGCCACCAAGAGAGGGCAACAGGACCCGGAACAGTCAACGCGCGCGCCGCAGAATATTCTCTCGAGCACACGCACATCTCATCGCCTTCGCAATGACGCTAATGCTGATCGATGTAGTAGAGAGGGGGGGTTGGCATCCCTAACCCTAACCCCCAACCCAACCCCGTATACCCCCCACCAAAGTCATGCTTGATAATCGCGGATAGGGTACTGCACCTGGCGGGATCGGGGGCTGGGCAAAACACCGGTAATCTGCGTAGCCAGGCTCTCCCATTTCGCCAAGATGCCGTGCTGCCCGTCCACTGTCCCCCAGGATAGGTTCAAGAGGAACATGTCGTTGAACGCGTGGTGGCCTGGAAAACCAGCGTGCGTCCCGCGGCCAGCAGCAGCGGGTGGGGGTGTACTCTTAGTCGTGCATGCCGTAGTCGTCAGGCCATTGACCTCGCATCCCTACAAAGCCGGGACGGAGCATGCCGGGTTCTCACCGGACCAGGCGCTCACATCACCAAGCGCGAACCGCCGTGAGATATACGGCGAGATGCATGAAGGGTGCGCTGCATCCTGCCAAGGGTGTTCGGCATCTTGTGCTTTCTTCCTTGCGTACGGATGACAGCTGCGTATGACTTCATGTCTTTTCTAGTGCTTTCACTTCCAGAGACACTTGTAAGCACTGTGTAACTACCTCGAGGGTGCTTGACCTACTCAACACAACGCCGCGCGATCATCCCCCTTGCGCGGAGTGAGGCTTCTCCACCCCGCACAACATGATCTACTCGACCACCATTATGGTTACCGCCAAAAAAAAAACAGAGGTTAAAAAAAAAAGGTCACCTGGTTGCCGAGTTCACGAAGTGAATTGGCTTGTTTTTACAACGTTCGTTGCCAAGCGACGAAAACCCAATCCCGATGGCAAACACCGAGGGGAGGGCGGGGGGGTATACTCATAGTC
>CACKRE030001704.1:85347-100367 GCA_902602495.3 Ectocarpus sp. CCAP 1310/34 | reverse complement strand
CCCCCCCCCCCCCCCCCCCCAGGAACGAGTGCACCCTTCATGCCACGGGCTGAATACCTCACGGCGCTTCGCGCTTGGTAAGAGTGCTCCCCCCCTCCCGCTGACTCCTGGCTAGGACAACGGTGTCCAAATCCTTACACTCGCGAAACCGACCGCGCTTCATGCTTCTTGTTTTTTTATCGCAGCGTAACCCGTTGAACGGGCGAGATCCGGTTCAAGGGTACGAAGAGCACCTCGAACCGGTCATCCGCGGAGCAAGGGAGGCGAGGCTTGCTGCTGAGGCAGCCACAGGCGCGTCGAGAGACTCCCGGGGCGTTGCGGGCCCTCGCGCTAAGCTCTGAATGTTCCGTAGCGCTTCGCGTTGAACGCCGCCCGGCTTGCGCTGCGTCAATTGGCCTCTTTTCTCTCATGCTCTGAAAATGAGGCACAAGGAAAAGATGGGCCAAGTGTGTGACGATCTTTCCCCGACCCCCGACAGAGACATAACATTTTTTCTTTTTTGTGTTTCTTTTTTTCGATTTCATCTTTGATGCGAGGATTCGGCGGGGGTGTGCGGGTAGTTAGCTTTTTCCTTGTTTGTTCGTCTTGGAATGGAGCATACAGATATCACCGGTATCTTGGTCTGTCTACCAAGGCTATTACCTTGTACTGGAGTTCGTTTAGGAGTACTTTCACCATGATCCTCCTTGTTCTCGCTACCATCAATCTGATCCTCATTTTGGCAAGAATCTCTGGGCAGTTCTTCCCTAGCCCTACGTTTTTTGTTTTGGAAAAGGTCATCTGGCTCAAAGCCTTTGCTCTCTTCCACTCCTCCATATTTTCCTCCTCCATCGTCGTCTTCGCCCTCCTTCCTCCCCCTTCCCTTTCCTTCGTCTCCGTCACTCCCAAAAGAATCACCCTCATTACTACCGTTGTCGCAGAGATCCCAACCGATTGGCCCTGGTGGAAGTTGGTCGATCAGTTTGTGTGTGTTTTTTTTGCTTCTTAATCTCACACGACAAATCCATCTCAATAGAAATAAGTCTAAGTGTCTAAGTGTGGAAAAAGGGGTTTTATCCTCGACAGACGTTGGGGAGTTTCAACCTTTTATGAAGGTGGTCTCCACATTACCTCCCCCTTTTTCGAGGTTTCTTCTTGTTTGCTAGGCAAGAGAAGTGTTCGCCCTTTTTCGAGGCTTCTTGTTTGCTAGGCAAGAGGAGTCTTCTTGGGGTAACCGGAACCCGNTTGTGTGTGTTTTTTTTGCTTCTTAATCTCACACGACAAATCCATCTCAATAGAAATAAGTCTAAGTGTCTAAGTGTGGAAAAAGGGGTTTTATCCTCGACAGACGTTGGGGAGTTTCAACCTTTTATGAAGGTGGTCTCCACATTACCTCCCCCTTTTTCGAGGTTTCTTCTTGTTTGCTAGGCAAGAGAAGTGTTCGCCCTTTTTCGAGGCTTCTTGTTTGCTAGGCAAGAGGAGTCTTCTTGGGGTAACCGGAACCCGACCGCCTGGCGGCGAGTAGAATCACATTTTTTTCCAACAATCTTCTGTGCGTGTGTGCGGGTGCGCGCTTTTTCCGCCACGCATTGCCAGAAGTTTCGAGTTCGATAGATCGTGCATCGTTTTCTTGGCCCACCCATCGTTTTTCTTTTTTCCGTACTCCGGAAGAAAATTAGGTGAGAAGCGGGTTTTGAACCCGTGTCTTTTACAACCAAAAGCAAATACACCTTACATCTCTTCGTCGACGCCATTATGGAAAAAGGCGTTTCGTCCTCGACAGACGTTGGGGAGTTTCAACCTTTATGAAGGTGGTCTCCACATAAGATAGATTAGCAATGCATCCATAGCGTGAGCGAAAGGCTACCTGTATGTCTACGGTTTCCAAGATTGTTGTTCAACGATATCTCCCCTGTGGGTAACAGGCTCAACAAGGCAGTTTGGTAGCCATCTTGTGTATCTATCTGTATGTTATGTTGGGGAGTTGTAGACGGAAGATTTAGCATAAACCTCACTAACCGGCTGACCAATGAAGAGACGTCAGTCTCAGTGCGGTTGTTGAAAATACAAAACACTTCTATCTGCCATGAACTGGGACCCCGTGAGGGGGCAGTGTGTGTGAGAGAGAGAGAGATTGGGGACTCATGAACGGAGCGCTCCTCCCGTCGTCCACAAACAGCTTGAGATTGTTGTGCCAGGAGGCTTTTGATGACCGCAGCTCAGCCTGACAGGACGCATACCGATTACTGCTGTAGTTGTAACAGAAAAGAACAGGCAAAACAGGTAAGAGGCCGAGACGGAGAAACCTTGATGTCCGTTGTTCTCATGACTGCCGTTGGCGGTTCCCTGGGTTCCCCACTCTCTGGAGGGTGAGCTCTGGCAGCCACGCTACGGCATCGCCCTGCCTCGAAATCGTTCACGCGGTCGACGGGGGTGATCCACTAGTTTGACGCTCTGCCTGTCTGTCTCGCGGCGCGATGGCACGCCTGGGCACTAGATCGTAGACAGAGACAAGAAATGCATCTCAGTCAGGACAGCGCGAGAGCGCGGTGTACTTGGTGGTGGTCACGCGAACCAGAAATTTGTGCCTGGAAAGCCCGGGGATGGTGGCCGACATCCCCGCATTCGGATCCGTCTCCTCCGCTCTCGCTGTTCCCCATCAACCACCAGCCCCGCGGAGCAGCAGAAATCTGCTGATACTTGACCGTTCGGTGACTGCTGGTGAGTCCGTTGGTGCGCAACTATCTCTGGGGTTTTTTGCGTGTCCCGTGAAAGTCCCAACACAAACTGCAAGCTGCATGCATATGAATGTGCGTTATGTAGTCTGAGTCGACACACGTTCGGGACTCGCTGACTATATTTTCGGATCACACAACATGGTTGGGGTGGTGGTGTTGCATGATAGGGGGATGCTGCCGTGTGTTCCTTTGTACTATTAAAGGCTACGTCATCTCGTGCAATCACAGGACCTCTAGATGACCCCTCTCTAAGAAAAACGTATACATACCCGATCGCCCCGGTGGTCTAGTGGGTAGCCTCGCAACCTGCTACGGGCCAGGTCATGGTTTCGAGACCCGGCAGAGTGAGTTTTTTCTTGCTAATTAAATCCTAGTCTCGGTTGGAAGTGACGCGCTGCAAAACTCGTTGTTCGTAAACTTGATCGACTCCATCAGTCGCGAGGGAAGGGATTGCTGTACCCTTCTCGCGATAAAAATATCTCAGGCAGGAACCGCAGGAGGGGGTCCAGCCCCCCCCTCCTATGTGGCCCCGGGTGGGTCGTCTAGCTGGTAGAAGTGGAGGATAGGGGCCAGAGGGGTAGACGACAGAGTCCAATGATGGGAGACAAAAAAAAAACAATGTCAACACTTGTTGTGAGATAAATAAAGACCACCGGCCCAAGTGCCTCACTTGGTTTGGCTGGCTACTGGTGGTTCGAAGAACAGGCTAATCATCAACACATGAAGACTGCTGTGGAGGTTAACCAGGTTATTTACACGCCAAAAGCTTGCCGAGTTCCTCCCATGCGGCCAACGACGCCACTCTGTTGCTCCCCCTCTTTGCAGTCAATACCAACAAGGCTGCCTTCTGTCTGATGGTTGATCCTTCGTGTTGTGCACATTTCACAGATATCGGGATGATGTATCACCACGCTAGTGGTCCGCAAGCACCCGGTCCGCAGCAGATGTACCTGAAGGTAAGCGGAGAGCCCAGGAGATTGAATGGCTTGTGCATAGAGTATGCATACCCCCTTCAAGTGTGGGAAGCGTCTCCCTTTATTGTTGTTTTTGTTTTATTTTGATCGGTTTCCGAGAGCTCGTTTCTCGAACGGTCGGTGCGGTACCTGCCATTTTCTTTCTATCATTTTGTTTTCTTTGCCCGAGTGGTCTGTACCCCATTATTATTTTGTTTCCCCGCGGCGTCGTATGTGCCGGGTTTTGAGACCACGGACTCCCCATTTTTTGTGGACTGTAGAGCTAAAACATTATGTGAGAAACAACAACAGTAGTAGCAGTACAGCTAGTGCCGGCCCGCACGTAAGAATATGGCACTAAAGAATTTGATGCTCAAAAATCCAAAACTTAGGAATTTACCGATAAGAACACGTGCTCAGCTGCACGCCCTGTTGTTAGGAACCAGAACACACACCTGAGGTGCAAAACTGCTGCTACAAATAAGAACGACAGCAATGCAGCGGCTGCCAGATAAGAATATTCCCAGGGGGAGGGAGGGAAGAGGGGGGATTGATCCCAGAGTAGATAGTATTGGATTTGGGAGGGGTACATACCCCACATATCAATATTTGTAATTTTTTACAGGGGGAGGGTGGGCATTGTACGCACGCGTCGTGCCCCTGGGTGCCCCCGAGAAAAGCGTGCCTGCCACGCAACGTGCAGCGCGCCACGAGCTGCCTGCGGTGTAGGGGGATCATGTCCCAGTGCAACCCCTTATCCCATGGGATATTGAAAGAGCTTGGCAAACTTGCAGAGTTGAAACAAAGGGGTCTGATTCTTGACCGTCACTTCGAGACAATCAAAGTACACGTGAAGGCTGGGCATGGGGTGGTTTGGAGGGCTGATCACTCAACTATCTCAGAAGGACACTCGCCACCTGTACGACTACTGTGTGCAGCTGGATGGAGCTAGACCAGAGTACGCGCAAGATGAAGTTGCCCTTAGACAAGTACAGCGGAGATTCGGATGCGGCTGTAGGCTCCTGGGTTTTGCTTGAGAGCATTAGTAGATCAGGAAAGGTACTCAGGACCAACGNCCCTTATCCCATGGGATATTGAAAGAGCTCGGCAAACTTGCAGAGTTGAAACAAAGGGGTCTGATTCTTGACCGTCACTTCGAGACAATCAAAGTACACGTGAAGGCTGGGCATGGGGTGGTTTGGAGGGCTGATCACTCAACTATCTCAGAAGGACACTCGCCACCTGTACGACTACTGTGTGCAGCTGGATGGAGCTAGACCAGAGTACGCGCAAGATGAAGTTGCCCTTAGACAAGTACAGCGGAGATTCGGATGCGGCTGTAGGCTCCTGGGTTTTGCTTGAGAGCATTAGTAGATCAGGAAAGGTACTCAGGACCAACGTCACCCTTGTGGACCAAGAAGGTTGACAGTTGCTGCTCCATGCCTTGGTATTTTATTATCGACAGCAGTACTAGTGTTGCTCATGGTAGCAGTACTAGTGTTGCTCATGGTTGACAGCCGACAATATAGCAAATGGTGTTAAAATACTCCAAGAACAAGAACGCCCCTTTCTGGAGAAGAATGGACGACGAAATACGAACTTGGCAAATGAGAAGTGGTGCTCGGGTTGGGGCAGCCAATAAGAACTGAGCCTCGCCCAATATAGCTACTAGGAGGTTCTTAAGTGCGGGCCGGCACTGTACCTCCTCAGAAACGGAAATTGCGGTTTCTAGGGGACGGGGAGAGGGGGGGGCATCGAGAACAAATACCTTTCAACGGTACTATTACACGTGGAGTACTTCGTAGGTATCTTTATGCTACACGGCTATGTAATCGTCGGTTCTCCGATGTGCTCCCCACATTGGACCGTAATTGTGCGTGTTGTCGCACCCCTGTGATAGCGTCATTCTAAAGCGTGTTTCTCGCACCCTCCTTGTTGTTGTTGTTGTTGTTGTTGTTGCCTTCACCTTAAAAGCCGTTCCGATCTCTCTCTACCCAGTACCTTCGTATGTCCGTACTGATCCAACACTCGACGCGGTCGATTCCCGTGGTCGCAGGCTAAGTTACACTAAAAAGGTACACTCAAATAAAATGGACCCGAGGGGTCCGCAAGTCAATAGAAATCAACGACAGTTATTCTGGAGTCCTCCACTCCCTCTGCGCGCTATGCGAGGTAACAACTGAGACTAGGGTCACCATCACGGGCCGGAGAGAATGAGGGACACCCCCTTGGTTCAATCTTGGTACTTCACAACGCAAGCAGAGGCGAGGTCATCTGGCACAGAAAAAGAGAGAAAAAGAGAGAAAAAGAGAAGAAAATAAAGGGAAACAGTAATAATACGGTGAGAGAAAATGAAATAAAAGAGCGAGGACAAACAGGGACCAGGCCGAAAATAACAAGAAATACGAGACAGAAAAAGGCACACGGTGGAGAGACCACTAACGACAAGCAAACACGCAAACATGGCCACCAACCAGGGATACATTGTAATGGTACGTCATCTCTAACTAGTGGGGGGTTGGTGCAATGGTGCAGCGTTGGGGGGGAGGGAATTGGCTAAAAGAATATCAATCCGGCACGTATCGCGTCACTCGGTCCGCCTCGTAGTTGCGGAGAAATATAACACGCACAATTACGGTACTTCCTGTGTATTCGTGCGCTTGGCTCTTGAAGCACAACATCACCCGTCTCACGAACCCTCCGCCGGAGGCGCCAGTGATGCACAAACGGCCTTCTTCCTTGCGTTGCGAGCAGCGCTCGAGACTTCCGTCAATCAGCACACACTCCTCCGGAATCACCGTGTTTCCCTCTCCTCACACACTTGTGTTTTGTGCCGATCATGCGCGGATTTGGCTACAGTCGTGGTCCCGGTGTAGTGTTTCGTAGAGTCACAAAACGTTCAGCCGTCTATGACAGAAGATAACACACCCCCTGGGCCAATTTTCAAAGATCGGTTACTCCACGACGAAGAGGATGCATAAACGAAACGATATATTTTCGAGAAGTTCTCGGCCAGACGGTTCCAACGCCGCCGTTTTCGGCGCTGTGACTCTCACTGCTGTTGAGAAATCGAAGTTTGAAAATCGGTCATGGGGGTGTGTTGTCTTGTGTAATATACGGGAACGAACGGCTATTGAGGGTATCGCCGCCAAACTCGATTGGCAGTTTAATAGTAGTTTGACCTCCGAGGTGCAACCGTACGACGAGATTTTGGAATCGCTATTCAGGGCACCCCGCCAAACAGAGGACCGCTAAACTGGGACCACGACTGTACACACAGACGACGCCTCTTCGGGGCCCGAGGGCGAGAGAGTCGAGATTTGAGAAAGGAGGTGACCCTTGTTGACTGCATCCGAAAACATCTCAAGGGCTCGGCGAGAAAGAAATGCGTCCTGCCTGGATGGCATGCCTCAAATGTCGCTCGCTTCGCCTCGGCCAATAAGCGTAGAGGTTTTTGAGTGCGGGCGCTAGCTGCATGGCTGGCTACGGTAGTTTCACCGAGACGGACGGTGGCGAGGAGGGCTTTATAGCAGTAAAGAAATAGAACAAGAATCCCGCGCGCCCTTCTGAGCTATTGTTCAAACCCCCTGATTTTGTCCCCACTGCTGTGCCCCCGCCGGAAATGCTGCGCAGCAGTAAAGAAAAACCATGTATCCCGTGCGCTCTTTTGAGCTCTTGCTCCAAGTAGTGAGGCACCCCTGCTTGCGTCCTGTCCGCCGTGCCCCCAGGGTAAACCGGGGTCATTACCCCATGGTAACGATCCACCGGCAGCTGGGATCACGCAGACGGGACCGGTGTGGGTGCAGCTGAAGACGTACTCCACTCAGCCGGGACCGCCGTATAGGGGCGTCCGCTTCAACCGCATGACTGTGAGCTTACAACCAATCACCGCCCTTTGTTTGTCTGCTTCAACCGCATGACTTGTGAGCTTTCAACAGAGTTTGTTTTGTCTCAGGTCCAATAATGTATTTGGTTCTCATGACAGTGAAGCTTGCGACCAGCTTGAGAAGGTTTGGTCGGTGACTGCTGTCGTGTTTCCATATGCATTCTTTTGTTTCATGATGATGAGGCTGATGCTTCCGCCGGAACGTGTTTTGCAACCGAAAGAACGCAATCGACATGTTGGTGCCTTGCTAATGTTGTTGTTGTCGTCGTCGTCGTTATCGTTTCGTTGTTTGTGTGTTGTTTGTTTCTGTTGTTGTTGTTGACGAAAATCGGGGCGCAAGCATTATCATAAACCACCCGATGAATAGTTAAAACACTAGCACAGGAGTGTGTGCAGGTGTTGATCTTTACGTCTCGTTGTGTGTCGTAATACGCGCGTTCATTTTTTTTTTTTCTGCGCGAGGTGAAACGAGACTGAGCTACCATCGGCTGCAAATAATGTCGGTCTTCTGTAGCGTCGATCGCATGTTGTTGGCGCTTTTCTTGCCCCTTTTCTTGACTACCATTGGAGTGCCTGTCACGTGCAGCGCCACCTCTACCGGGCAGGGTGGGCTGATTGTAGAGCTCCCTCTTGGACCCATAACTTCCTTGAGTACACAAGATCTCCTGTTGAGGGTCACGGTTCGTAGCGCACCCAGACCTTGTAGGCGTATCATACGCACTGTTTAGCTCTCCCTTTTATGTTTTCGCTCTGCCTTCATTTGTTTTTATCTCTCCCTATGTTTTTGTTTTTTCTACCCCCGATGCCGTTTCTTTCCGTGTGCTCAGAACACCTGGGGAGCCATGGTCAGCTACAAGGGGAGAGAGGTGGAGATTTCGTGTCACGAGCACGAGGAGGAGGCCGCTCTCGCGTGAGTGGTGCAAGAGGTGTCTTTGTTGTGTTTTGAGCGCCGAGAAGTATGTCGCCCTCGTCTTATCGGTGGCATCCGCCTTCGTCTTATCGGTGGCATGTCGCCTTCGGCTTATCGGTGGCATCCGCCTTCGTCTTATCGGTGGCATTGTTGTTCAATTTTTAGCCACAATGAATTGTCTGTTGAGCTTACTGAAGTAGACATATCAATCTTCAGACCCAAGCGCCCGAATCACGAACCAGAACACCACACCACATCACAACTCACAATACACGATGGGACAAAAAGCAAAACAGAAGCTGTGACCCAAGGGTGTTATCACCGACGGTCGCCACAACAGACGGTAAACCCAACACACCCGAACGCCTCCTCTGGAATTAATACATCGAAGCCTTCTTTGGCACACGTGTACACACACACGTGTGGCCGCGTTGTGCATATACATATGTACATCCCGAACGAATAGTCGTCTTTCCATGTGTTTTTATGTGTGTTGTTATCTTCACATTGGAAACCGTACCTTCTTCTGTACGTACTAATCAAACACTTGGCGCGGTCGATTCCTCCCGTGTTAACAGGCTAACTCACCCAACAAAATGTATACGGTACTAAATAAAATGAAGTATTCTTTTCAAAAGAAAAGAAACGCCGCCTCGTGCGCGGTTGCTGGCTGCCTCCGCCTGCTTGCCGCCGGCAGTCACGACAGGAGGGTGCTGGAGCTGTTCGGTGCGGGGTCGAGGGTGAACTTTCAGTACAGTGGTCTGGTGGATAGAGGAACGATGCGGGTACTCGGGTTACGGTCCGCGGACGGCACAGAGATCCCCTTTCGAACGGGAGGCGGCGGCGGCGGCGAACAGGTGTTTATAGTATGTGTCTTTTATTATCAGCATCAACCGCAACCGCGTAAACCGGCTGACCAATGACAAGACGTCAGTCTCAGTGCGTGCGTGTGTGGTTTTCGTCCTAATTGTATATATGATGGCAACAGCAGTCCCCCCATTTTTCGTGGTGAGACGTGTACTACACTCTTCAGTGTATTAGAGTACTACACTTTTCAGTGTTTTTTTTTCGCATAACTACAACCATCTAGGGTCACACAGGAGGCGGTAAACACCGTATAGTGTGTATTATTCATGTTGGGTGAACGGTGTCCCCTGAATAGGAGAAACCGTTTCTGCTCCTGAAATAGCAGCTCTATCTTATGCTTCAGGTCAACAAAATGACTCCTCGCGCACAGTTGTTACTTATCCCAAGAATAGCCTAGGTTCAAGACCGCTTTTTCTCTCCAAAACGCCCTTGCCACAAACGTACATGGGTCAACCAGAAATAGTCGCGGCCGCTCACACAATACGGTAGCCACATAAACGTAAACTTGACTCCTAGACTATTATTAGCACCACGAATTACACATCTTGGCAACCAACTCGAGTTGTTCTTGAAATAAAAATACTGCCTCAAAACATCACGACACTCACAATTTTCGTCAAGAAGAAGGACGGCGGCGAGTTCATAACTTGCGACCAAAACGAGTGGAACAACTCCGCCTCCTGCAAGGTATCGCTTTGGCTGTACGCTCCGAGCAAGGGCCACCCCCACCCCTGCACCCCCTGCCTTCACGACGTTTGCGGTAAGCAAGTTTACTTTGCTTGCCTCCGACGTCTTGTAGGCAGAGGGTACAAGGGTGCGGAAATCCTTGCCGGGCTGACGCAGCGAAATGGATACTTCGGAGGCGGAGTTGTGCTCCTCGTTTTGGTCGCGAGTTATGAACTCGCCGCCGCCGTTTTTCTTGACGATAACATGGACTGACGATGAGTTTAGTGACACATGCATAAATAGCGTGCGAGTCTCGCCGAAAACCGATCTTGTCGCGGGCTGCTGTGCTGCGACCGGTCGCATGCAACGATATACAGCACAGCACACACACAGAGAGAAATCGGCTGATTGGTAAGAATCACGTGATGCTGGGCATTGTCAAGTGTAGCGTAAGCTGGAAGATTCGCTTTACTTGTAGCTTAATCGTAAAAGCTCTATTATCGACCGCGTTAACCGGCTGACCAATGAAAAGACGTCATTCTCAGTGTGACTGAAAATACAAAGTGTGTGTGTGTGTGTGTGTGTGTGTGTGGGTGGGTTTTGATATTAGCATCGAGCGCGCCAACCGGCTGACCAATGAAACAAAGTCTAAGTTTCAGTGCGGCTGAAAACGGAAAGCACTTCTAGAGGCCACCATCTGGGATGCCGTGAGGGGGGCATCATGGGAGAGGCCAAGCTCCTCTCCGAATCAAAGGCAGGAACGGTAACAACAGAGGAAAAACTGCACGCGTCTACGAAGGCTGCTACCTTGCGCTTGAGTTTCTTTTGGAGCGCTTTCACCATCATCTTCCTTGCTTTCATCGACTTGACTCTCATGGCCATTTTTTATTTCAGCTATTTTGCGGCAGTTCTTCTCTAGCCCTGCGTCTGTTGTTGTGGCGAAGGTCACCCGGCTGACCAGTGACAGGTGGGTCAGTCCCAATCCGATTGCAAACACAAAACTGCGTAAATGTGGGTATGTTGTTATTGTTAATATAATGGCATCGACCGCGGTAGCCGACTGACGAATGGAAAGACGTCAGTCTCAGCGCGGTTGAAAACAAAATGAAGACCATGATCTGGGACCCCGTGCGGGGGGCGTCATTGGGGAATATTACGCACGTTTGTGTGTGTGACTGACTGGCCCTTCTTTCTTGTCCTTCCAATCAAGGGCGTGTGTGTAGAGACACCGGGAGCGTCCTTGTGTCCTTGGTCAGATCCAAGTAACCCTAACCGCAGTTGGTCTTGTGTGACCCTGACCCACGGAGAACGCTAGCATTCCAGCAACTACATGCCTCTTTTTCGGCATTTCCTTTCGTTCTCGTGAAGAACGTAAGTGCAAGGGAGTTGTACGTAGCTTACTCCTCATCCAGAATTGTTCTGTCTCGCCGCAAATCGAGGAGATCAATTGACGTTACCTACATTCAAACCCGTCGAAGGCTAGCTCGGCACGTGTGTTCGCTTGTCTTGAACATTACCCAACGCTGGCAGGCAAGAGAACGCCTCGAATCTGCTTGATGAATGCGTTCGTTCTAGTGTACACCCAGGTCGTGGCCCATTACACCTTCCTGTGTTTGTTGATATAGTAAAAACAAAGTTCCTGTGCTCTTTGTTCTTGAAAGGAACAACTTAAGGGTTTTATTATACTTCAAATCCTTGACGGGAATCGAACCCTTACATTTGCTGTGCAAAGGTGAAGTCCTCAAAACGACAAGGACTTGACACAATAATTTATCTATTTTTGTGTGCATTGGGCCCGAATCGTATTGAACGATGCACTTTACGCTTATAAATGTCTGAGGTCATTTCGCGCTCCCGACGCTTCTCTAGGAGGGCATGGATAGATGGGTGATGCATGTTATTGCCCCTCGCAGCAAGAGTGTGTGTGTTTTTATTATTAGCATCGCCCGCGCTAACCGGCTGACCAATGAAAAGACGTCAGTCTCAGTGCGGTTGAAAACACAAAACACTTTTATCTGCCATGAACTGGGACCCCGTGAGGGGGCAGCATGGGGGAGGCTGTTCTTGTGTTTTCGTCCTATTTATTATGGCGACAGTCCCCCAATTTTTCGTGGTGAGACGTACACTTTTCAGCGTATGTAGAGCACTACACCTTTCAGTGTATTTTTTCGTACAACTACAACCATCTAGGGTCACACAGGAGAGGGTAAACACCAGGGCTTATTTGTTCATTTTATATATTTTCATGCCCCACCTTCCCCCTGCGGTGCGTGCTGAATTTTATTTTAATCGCGCGAAGGGTCCAGCCGTCCCTTTCCCTCGTCAACGGTGCTAACGNTTCTTGTGTTTTCGTCCTATTTATTATGGCGACAGTCCCCCAATTTTTCGTGGTGAGACGTACACTTTTCAGCGTATGTAGAGCACTACACCTTTCAGTGTATTTTTTCGTACAACTACAACCATCTAGGGTCACACAGGAGAGGGTAAACACCAGGGCTTATTTGTTCATTTTATATATTTTCATGCCCCACCTTCCCCCTGCGGTGCGTGCTGAATTTTATTTTAATCGCGCGAAGGGTCCAGCCGTCCCTTTCCCTCGTCAACGGTGCTAACGTCGAAGTTTGGTACTCACGAGAGCTTTCCAGCTTTGTTTCGCTTTCACCCGCAAAGTTTGCAATTTTTTTCACCCCATAGAAATTCACCGCACGACCTCTGCGACTAGCGGTTTACGAGGATACCACTAGACCACCGGGTGCGTGTGTGGACTTGAGATCGTTGTATGACCACCGGGAGGCTAAGTAGGGCTAATAAGGGACACAGCAGTAGTTCCACAAACCTGTTTTGCGTGGTTGGACCCCGCTCTTGCCGCGCCCTCACGAATGAACGGTCGCGTACCTCAAAATGTCTGGGACGGAAAAGACTCTCGATCCCAACTAGTTTTATATCCCAAGCACGGGGTGTTTTGCCTTGCCTGCGGACCGCCGCCACATGTACGGCCTTGTGCCCTATCTGCACCGCCCTTTTATTTTATCTTCGTTGTATGACCACCGGGAGGCTAAGTAGGGCTAAGAAGGGACACAGCAGTAGTTCCACAAACCTGTTTTGCGTGGTTGGACCCCGCTCTTGCCGCGCCCTCACGAATGAACGGTCGCGTACCTCAAAATGTCTGGGACGGAAAAGACTCTCGATCCCAACTAGTTTTATATCCCAAGCACGGGGTGTTTTGCCTTGCCTGCGGACCGCCGCCACATGTACGGCCTTGTGCCCTATCTGCACCGCCCTTTTATTTTATCTTCGTTGTATGACCACCGGGAGGCTAAGTAGGGCTAAGAAGGGACACAGCAGTAGTTCCACAAACCTGTTTTGCGTGGTTGGACCCCGCTCTTGCCGCGCCCTCACGAATGAACGGTCGCGTACCTCAAAATGTCTGGGACGGAAAAGACTCTCGATCCCAACTAGTTTTATATCCCAAGCACGGGGTGTTTTGCCTTGCCTGCGGACCGCCGCCACATGTACGGCCTTGTGCCCTATCTGCACCGCCCTTTTATTTATTTTTTTGTGCTTTTCCTCGGCAGGGTTTGTCGGGAATGAGCCCTTCGCACACCCCGCCAGCGCGGCTGCCACCAAGGTATGTAGGACTGCATACCACAGATTTGTAAAATGTTTCTTTTTCAGGTTGGTTGAGGTTCGCTGTGCTCTTCGAATGGGAACCACGTTACCGTAGGCTGCGTAGGATATCACACCCCCTGGCCCGATTTTCGAAACTCGGTACCTCGGCAGAAGAAAATGACGGCGCCGAAAACGGCAGCCGTTGGAACCGTCCCGTCGAGCGCTCTCCGACAACGCATCCTTTGATTTCAGCATCCTCTTCGTCGTGGAGTAATGAAGCTTCAAAACATCGGTCCGGGGGGTGTGTTATCTTGTGTCATGCCACCTACGGTAGCTGTGTGAGCTTTTGAGCTTGAGAAACGTGACACTGCCGCTGGAAGCGAACTGGGGGTCTGTCTGCCCCCCTTCGATCACCCCTTGATGGCACAATCGCTTGCCCTTGCGGCTCCAACACGCTTGTGCCAGGCTTCACGCCGGTTCGTAGAGGCTGGCACCAAGCTTTGTTGCTTTCGGTAAGAGCTTGCCGATTCGATTGCGAAAGGCGATTCTTATCTGTGGAAGAGATGGATTTGTTTGCGTTTTTCGTACGAAAAAAGAAAGGGAAAAGCGAGGCAAGGAGTTGCAAACTTTGCGGCGGCGTTGCCGTCTTCAAAGTTCTGCGGGTCCGCGCAAGCTCACGGAATAGCTACTTTCTACACCGTCTGCGCGATCGGGATAAGGATCTCCAAAGGGTAGCAGGAAACACCACCCCCGCCGCCTCCTTTTCCCCCGGTATAGTTCTCCGTGCTACGAGAGACAGGAAGCGAACGTCGAGCCGAGAATTCCCGCGAGCTGGCGTCGTGCGGTCCTCCTCCGCTGCAAGCGTATCTAGGGCGCACGAGCGGGACAGGACACACAAAAAATATTGCTCCTCGTTTATCCCGCCGCCCCCTCCCTGACACCCGCGATGTTTTGCGGTGGCTCCGGCTGTCTCTTGTCGTAGCCCGGGTGGAACGGCGGGAGTAGAAGACACACCGGGGGCTGGTCGCTGGGACGGGGAACGGCACGTCACGCCCGTCCGGCAGTTGCCGAGGGCCCCGGGGATGGGGGTGGAAGGGCCCCGTGAGGTAAGGCTTGCCGTAGGTGGCAAAGTAGGAATGAAGGGTTGGCCATCGGTGATCGGTCCTGTGGGAACAAGGGTTTGTCCTCTCGAGGGCGCGTGGTCAATGGTCTAATCGCTTAGGCAACGAGAAACATTAGTACTTCCCCCCACCCCGTGTTTGTGCCACATATGGTGAAGTAGGAAGGAACGATGTTGGCCATCGGTGCTGTGGGAACAATGCTTCGTCCTTTCGAGGACACGTGGTCAATGAATGGTCTATCCGCTATGGCATGCCAAAACTTGAGTCCCCCCCCCCCCCCCCCCCCCCCCC
>CACKRE030001704.1:1706-21467 GCA_902602495.3 Ectocarpus sp. CCAP 1310/34 | reverse complement strand
CCCCCCCTTCCCCCGCAGACCCTTCTCAAGCCGGCACGGTTCAACGGAGGATTTTCCAACAACACTTCTCAAGCGACAGCGGCACCGCCGGTGTCAGTGGCAGCACCGATGCCGAGAGTGTGGCCATCTTCGTCCTCTTCTCGGCAAGCACCGCCCCCTGTCAACAGCATTCAGCAGCAGCAGCAGCAGCAGCAGCAGCAGCCGTCGGGGGCGGCGGAGGTAGCAGCGGCAGCGGCGGCGGTGGCCGCGCAGATCGCGGTCGCGAGCAAGGACCCTGACAGCGTATTCTTCCCCGTGGCGACAGGAGCAGGTGGCGGCGCCGGCGCCGGGTCTGGTATCATCCCGCAGCAGACAGGGGCACCGCAGTACGCGCGAGGGGGTGCATTCCCTGGGAGCTTCGCCTCCGCCCCCCCCGTTACGAGCAGGACTACGGGCTTTCAACATCACCACAACCATCAGCACGCAGGGCAGATGGCGCCGAGCGGCCGGGGGGCCGGCGGCTGGGACGATGGTCGGAGTGGCGGTGCTCTTGGCGCGGAGATGCGGCCGCAGCAGTTCCCCCCGCGGGACGTCCCCCCTGTCAACGGGTGGAGTACCGCTGGGGGCGGCGTCGGTAACGTTAGCAGTAGCGATCGTGGTAGCAACAGCTTCGAGAGCAGCGACGGTGGATTTTTGGCGGCGGCGGTGGGCAGCACGTTACAGCAGCAATATCAGTGGTCGGCGCCAGCGCCGCCGCCTCAACAGCTCCACCACCCGGGAGCAAACCGAAAAAGAGCGCGTAGCCCGGCTCGTATCCAGGACGATCACGCGGACCGGATCCAGCCCCCCACCCACCTTGCACAGCAGCAGCAGCAGCAGCAGCGAGCCTTGGACGGGGTTAGCATACAGCTGTCTCAGACCACGCCGGCCACCCGCAACAACACGATCGTCGGCATCGCGCCGTCTCCGGTCAGCCCACCGTCTCCAGACGGGGTCGTCGGTTTCTCGACGTCCAAGTCCAGCTGCGAGGCAAGACCGGAGGACATCGAGAACGGCGGCGGCCTTGTCGGCAGCGTCAAAGCTGAAGTTGGCGGTGGGCAGGCGGGGGCGAGCGGCAGAAATAACGCCTTTTTTCCTTCGTTGAACTCCCGAACGGCGGCTGCCGTGGAGGGGCAAGGGGGCAGGGAGAGAGACGAAGCCACCGCCGCCGGCACAGACGTCTCTGTCAACAAACTCTTGTCCAACCACCCGTGGACCGCCGCGGATGCCGGCAAGGGTGGACAAGGAGCAGGCGTACAACAACCGAACGGTGCCAGAAACCCTGTGGTCGACGGGCCGCGGCAGCAGCAGCAGCATTCGGTGCAGGCGCCTTCGGCGTGGGAGCAGCAAGGACAACAACAACAACATCGAAGACAACCAAACTGGATGACACACAGCCCTCTTACCTTCGACGGGAAGCCGCTCGCCGAGCTTGGAGCACGGCCGTCGTCCCCGGGGTCGTCGGGGCTCATGATGCCGGGGGGGACGACACCGGGGCTGCGGGTACCGAATGGGGGATGGTCGAATGAGATTTCGGGTCTTCCGATGCAGGTGGGATTTTTTCTTGTTTTTGGCCATCTGTGTGTTGCATAAAAACGCAAAAATGTGTTTTTCCCCTGAAGAGGTTTTTGCTCGTGGACAGACGGCGGCTTGACAGCAACAGATAATGTTTCTTGGCCCTTTAGATGGCGGTCCTCTCCGTGCCGCACAGTCCTGGCTTCCCCTCGTTAATGATGGTTCTTATATCAGAGCTGCTTGCTGCACGCGTCAGACAAGAGCTTGCAAAAGTGCGGTTTGGAAACGGATCCGAACGGTTGACGTTTGGTTTGAGTCGACCACATGTCCTGACAATCTTTCTTCACACCGAGCATTATTACACAGCAGCAGTCCCACCTCCGACGGCATGTGTGTCATGTTCCGGTATGGTTTCCATAGGTCAACGCTATAGTTCCCCACTCAGTCTCTGCTCGATCTCTCCCCTTGCTCTCTCACCAGCAGCCAGGGTTGGTAGAAGGAGGAGCGGTGCGGCACACCGCTCTCGGCGGTGGTGGTATCATGCAGCAGCAGCAGCAGCAGCAGCAGCAGCCATACTTGTCGACACAGCAGTACCAGCACCAGCACCACTTCCACGCGCAACCTGCCGCGCCCCAGGGGTCTTCCAATGCCCTCAGGGGTCAGATACCATGGGCGGGGCAAGCCCCACCAGCTCCTGCCCCCCACCAGCAGCACCAGCGGCGGCAGCGGACAGAACAGCCGGGGGCTGAGGAAGGCAAAGCGGGCGCGGGTTCCGCGGCGATGATCAGCAAGGGAACGAGCCTCGCTAGCGGCCATGTTGAAATCTAGGCGGGGGGGAGGTTGTCGTGTGTTCCCCAGATGTGTCTGGGGTTCGTGATATCGCTGAAGGCATCTCAGGCAACGGAAGTCTTGGGCCCTGCTTCACATCGCACCATCTCTCAGTTGCGAGCGATTTGTTATTTTTCATTCTATTTTTCCGACGACGTGTGGACAACGATCGGGACGCTTACGCGTGTAGATTTGTCGCAACGCCCGTAGTAGGTAGTGCGAGGAGGAATACCGGTTGGGAGTGATATTGTTTGGGTCGGAACGATCGACAGCCGCGATGTATTTGGCGTTGCTTGTCCATAGAAAGGCTTCGCCCGATGTCGCATCGCTTACTCTCTCCTAGTATTCGGCATGGAGTCCCTAGCGCCTGGGACACGGGAGGTGTAGAATGTGGAGCGGTATTGTATGTAGACCATTTGGAAGAATGTTGTTTAAACGCGTTCGAGACGCGTTTGTCTGTGCTCGTGTCAGGTCGTGGTTGCTGCTTGCTGCTGCTGCTCCGTTGTCAAACAAAGAATGCATGGGCAGCTGAGACTGAGCTCCGTGTGTTTGTAACTTTGTGTTGATTGATCCCCGGGGTGTGTATGTATTGCATGATTTACTAGTTTTGTGCAGAACGCGCAGCAGCAGCAGCAGGAGCTTTCTGATGCACGTCATCAGTCGATTCATAGGTACGTCTCAGGGCATCTAGATGTGTAGTTAAACTCCACGGGTTGTCGGAGGAAGTCCTTTCTAAAGGGCATGGCGGGTAATAGTAGTAGTGGCGAACCGAGCCATGTTTTGCTCTAGTCTAGAGTTCGGCATTGTCGTTGTGTATGTTTGGCCCTTCATAAATTTAGGCATGAGTTGACATGATCCATCATCATCCTGAAAGTGGCGCTCATGCTCTCTGCAGGGCGCACCCACACGCAAATCGTTTTTGCGTGTACGTGTGGGGGAAAAGGCTTGGCAGGCGTATATCCCCGGCGGCGACCATGCCCCGGAGAAGTATTGAGTACAACTTCTCAACCGTACTAACGGACCGAGTTTAGTGTACTTTACTCAAAATCGTCTGGCTTGATTCATGATCTTGGATGGTCACCTTGGTTTTGTTTTTTTGTCTGCTTGGGATCGCGTGCCGAGCGGGAACGATGAACTTTCGCGTTTTTGGGTTGGATGGCGCCGTCGTGCTTTTCTATTATTTTTGCGTTCTCTTTTTTCCGGGTTCGCGGGCCTCTGCCGGTTTGTTTTTTTGTGATGGATGCCACTATTTACACTCGTTATTTGAGTGTTACTTGAGGTCCTTTCACTTCTTTGAAAAGGGTGTGGTACCCCCTTTGTTTGGGTAGTTGACCTGTACCCGCGGAAGGTGTGTGCGTCAGTGGAACCAGTGCAGAGACGGGCACTGTTTTTAATGTGAAGATAACAACAGCAACCTTTGTGCTCGTTTGTTGGGACGAGAACGCTTGCTAAGAAACGACAAGAGACTCCGAAACAAAACATGACGTCACCGCTTTGGTGCCTGCTTCTGCCAACCCTGTGCTTGGGGGGCACATGCCGGGAGACCTCGGTGTTGCGTTGCTTTTGACGTTCACAGCAATGATGCTTGCCACCAGTGTGGTGGCTGTTTTTCTCTCGGATGTTCAAGATCGCTGTAACGCTTAACCTCACAACAAGGCACATACATCCCTCCGCTCGAACATGCGAACGCTCACAGATGCAGACGATGTGGCTGTTAGACTGGCAGTGTGGTGGCTGTTTTTCTCTCTGATATTCAAGCTCGCTGCAACGCTGTGACGTTATAAAGCAGAACTGCAGCACTGCATGCGTGCGTGCATGTGATCCTGATATCCTGGTCACAGATGCAGGTCCAGACCAGTCCAGACGTCCAGACTCCAGACTCTGCAGTCTGTCTGTCTGCTACTCCGCTCCAGACAATGCAGAAGATGAACCGGCACCAACCCAGGCTGGTTCTCTGCGGCGGAATAGCGACCGGTTTGGACTGGCATCCGAGCTGGACGCTGGACGCGAGGTGCGAGCGAGCAGCTGAGTAATAACGCCGATAGGGCTTTCACCTTGTCTCGCCTGAGCCCGCAACTCGGCGGGGTTTGACACTCTTTCAGTAGGGCAGTCAGTGCCGGTATGGCGTCAAAGAAAAAAGTATGGTGGAAGGTGGTCGATGATCCAAACTCTGCGACCAGGGGCAAGAACAAACGCGGCGGCGGTGGTGATAACATTAGCGGAGCAACGCAGAGTTTCCCTCTCACCCCACCCGCACCACTCAGCCGGTTGTTTGGAAACGATGGTGATAGTGTCGGCGACCTAAACGGTGACGATATTCATGACGCGAATAGTTGGCAAACACCCACATACGGCAACGACACACAGGACACGACTTGTGACACGATGGGAGCTCCTCCCAACGCAGATTTCGCTGACCAGAGAAACACGACACCGGCCAACGGCGGGGATCGAGCCCCCGAGCTTGTTGAGGTAGATGCCAGCACAGCGGATTCTATGGCGCGAAGAAACAAGAGTGACATGGGTAGCAGCGGTGAGGATACTGCCTATGTTGTTAGCATCTGTTCGGGTACGGTGGGCAGTCGTGTCCTCTTTCGAGAAAGTCTATGCAAGTACGCGTACGTATGCACACAGTAATCTACAATAATTTTCATTGCAGCTGGTGTCCCGAATTAGGAAGGACAACACCATCAGATATCCACAATATATCGAATATTTGCCGGCCCCGCCTCTAGTAGTCGCTATTTGCTCGAAACATATCGCGAAGTGGTCGGTACTGCTGTACGCCTTTAACTAACAAAAAACATCACCACATCGTTGCTTCGTAAATGAGGTGTCACTCGCTACAACTCGTGGGCTACCAACATGACCACGCATATAGTTCGAAGTATATACCATGTTAAGCCATTTTATGGGCATGACATGTACGCGTAGCTTCGAAATTATAAACAACGTAAAGCCATTTTGTGGGCTTCGCATACCATGCGTGCCAGGTCCGTTTTGAGGAAGAGAAGACAACCTGCCGTGGCAACTTGTGACTATCTTCTGTACAATCAGCCATATTTTTTGTCGTAGTAACATAGTGAACAGCGCAGAGTTGACCAGTGTACCATAGGCAGCTATATTTGTCGTAATGGCAGCGCAGAGTTGACCAGTGCTGCATCGACAGCTCCATTTATCGTAAAAACAGCGCTTAGTTGATTTCGTAGGCAGCCCCAAGCGGCCCACCCAGCTAGGCACGTCCTGGGTGCGGATCTTCAGGTAAGGTTTATACAACAGACACCGCCTGGCAGGCCGTGGCCGTATGCGATGGTCATGGACCATTTCTACAAAAAATTATTCGTGCGTGTGCCCTCTCGCTGCAGACAGTCAAGGGACAACGGGAAGGACAAGAGGAAGGTCTTTGGCTAGGGAGAGGGAGGCCAGAGCTTCGAGTGGTGAAGGTTTCGCAACCGGAAGAGCAGCGACACGGCTCAGACACCCTCGAGACCCTGCCTCACCCGAAACCGCATACAGGTATATATTTGTCGGAGTTAAGTTTGGCATACATGCGAACCTTTGTACCTCTCACGAGACGGAATGAGCATGGACCCCTTCCGGGACGATGCGACCGTCTGAGCCCTCAAAAGTCTCCACGTCAACGGTATCCTTTCTCTCCCCTGTGAAAACGCTCGATTTGTTGAGCCAGTAGAAAGAGATGCATAGATGAACTCCCCGACAGTGCACCAACGGGTGTTTAACCACCTGTCTTGACCTTCCTCGATCCCAAAATGCAGAGGCGTGGCCGTACAGTCGATTGACTTCTGCCGACTCCTCTAGTGCCCCGGGTCCTACCCGCTTAGGCCAACCTCGTCCTTGTTCCGCGTATTCCTGCCCCTACTCCATCCTGAATCTTCCAGGAACACGAAATACTCCCAAGCATCACTGACAAGCACGTCCTACCCGCTCCCACACACATGCGTGAGAGAGCTAGAGGGGGGAATCGTACGAATGTAGTTAAGCACGCGCCGGAGATGCCATCGGTCGGAAGGCGAAAAAAGGAACAAAACGAAAATGCAATGTAGAAGCAGCCGAACGCCCCACACCACCACCAACACCAACAACAAACAACATCACAAGCGTGATTTAAAAGGGCTGACAGAGAGTACGCTGCCAACTGTAAATGCAGGAAGGTTAGGGGAGGGGGAACTCGGGAACAGCATGGCGAGCAACGAACAAGGATATTTCTCCCCCGAAACTTCGCCTGCGGGTGTTCCGACAATAGTACAATCCCGAGGCTATTGCCTCGTGCCTGGCGTATTTCCTCCCCTTTTCACGCAAACCCAACCCGTGCTGTATCGCGGCTAAGCATGGTTGAGAGGGAATATCTCCCTTCAATCCCTCCCATCCCCTATACATGCACTTTCCTTACCGTGTCTTCCCCAGAAACGCCGTCCAAGCGTACCTGTCTCCAACGCTTAAGTACCACAACAGCGGCGGAGGCAACAGCGACAGGTCCCGTCGACACACCCGAAGCCTAAGCCCGACCGCTGGGCAGCACCGCAGCCGGCGGTGCTCCCCCACGGCACCGGCAAGTGGACCTGGCAACAACAACAGCGTTCATGGCAGCGGCGGTGTTGCTGGTGCTGGTACGGTCTCTTCAAGTCCCAAGACCGGTGTCGCCGAAAAGGGAGGAGTTCCGCCGCTTTTGCTTGCCCCGTCGGAATGGGGGATTGGGCTTGGCGGGGAGTGGGTCTCCGCTCGAGAGACGCGCATGGTCCGAGGTTTGTTTTCGCCGGGAAATATTTACTTCGGAGTGCGTTTTGCGGTGCACACTCTCTGATTCAAGCCTTGTCAGGTGGACCAAGCTTCTCCTACAACCCACGGAAAACTGCCATGACAACGGTGATCGATCTCAGTTGGAACAGTTCTCCGATGATCCGACGACCGAGTTCTACCATGATTGTGTGGGAATGAATCTATCCTGCCACGCAAGTTGCTTTCGATGGCAAGTCATCCTGCGAAAACGAAGTACTCCGATGCAAAAGCTCTCCTGCAGCACGTCTTCCGAGAACAAACGTAATCCGGTTACAATGATCGAGCGAGTCAGTGGTCGCAAGTATAACACATGATAACTGCACCACATTCCAGAGAAGAGCACCTGAGAAACTTGTGTTCCTTGCAATCCGTTGGAAGGTGATATATATTTATGTGTACAAGGCCTCTGGTCTTGCGACCATAGTTTGGAACACTTCGCTCAATCTCGTGCCTCCCTCAGAGGAAAATTTTGTATTTCCCTCAAGTTTATAGCCGGTGAAATTTGCTACTTCGTTCGCGCGCGACGAGTTGGGCAATGCATGTAACCTCGCAAGCACCTGCAGTACAAGTCCCTGTTTGGTGCCGGTATGTGCCCAGAAAACTCACGCTAGACCGGACCGGCACTCTTCGAAGTACTGAGAACACTTGGAACTCCAGTGTGGGCCCGCCGAAAACACCGGCACTATACCGAGTACCGGCACTATTCAACCGGCACTAAACAGGGAACTCTACTGTATTGATTGGTGGGTGTCTCAAAAAAATTTCATCGTGCCTGGCGTACGCGTGCCTAACGTTTTCTCGCGCGTATGTACCCTTGGTTCGTGTATTCATTTGTGATACAGCTTCCAGTCGAGTCTCGCTCACATGGTCCGATATCCGGGGCAACACGCTTCTTCACCTCGCCGCGCAGCACAATGACATCGCTCTAGCCGAGGTAGAGAAAGGGAGAAGGGGCTGTGATCCTCTCCCTTGATGTCGTTGTTGCTGTTGTTGTTGCTGTTGCTGCTGTTGCTGCTGTTGCTGTTGTTATTGTTGTTGTTGTTGTTGTTGTTGTTGTTGTTGTTGTTGTTGTTGTTGTTGTTGTTGTTGTTGTTGTTGTTGTTGTTGTTGTTGTTGTTGTTATTGCTGTTCTTGTTGGTGTCATCATCTTTGTCACCATCGTCGTCACCACCCGACTCGTCGTCCAAGTCTCCGCATAAGCAATGCCCTGACCTCCTCTCGAACAACCACTGGCTTTAAACGGATTGTGGAAGGACGGGTAAAGCTAACACTGTAGAGACACGCAGAATGCAGGGGTTCTGGGGATTGTGTACGAGTACTTGGTGGTCACACAGGCACGCCAAGCTTTCGTGCGGGATAGGCTTCACGTCTGCGCGTGTCTGGGTGTATGTCTGTACGTCCATCTGTCCACCGTCTTGCCCCTGGATCGTTCTCTACTGAACTTGGTCTGCCGTCCCGTGGTTGCCGCTCGTTGTTTGTCTCGCGTTTTTCCTGCTCATCATTCTCCACGCAGGCCGTGTTGAAGTGTGAGGAAAGAAGAAAGAGGGCCCTGGAGAAACGAGACAGGAGGAGAGAACGGGTTCTGGTACGTTTCCCAGTGGTGGTGATCCAAACACCGCCCCAAAGACACGAGGACCTGTTTCTACGAATCTCTTCTTGGATAACATTTCCGGATGGGCTTTGCTTTGCTATTTACTCTTCTACCACAGTGTTTCAAGAAAAAATTTCCGCCCGGCCTCAACGTCCACTTGACCACGAACGTCTGTAGTCTAATCCAGCCATTATCTAAGGGGGAAAGCTGACTTGGCGCGACACCATGCTTCGCCAGGGGTTAGCACCGACCACCAAGCACGGTGCACCGAACTACCCGCAACTGCTTCGCCCTGCAATTCCTCGGCACCTTCTCCGCCAGAGTTTCCGCAAGTTCCTCCCGCAGTCTGTTCTCACCGACGTCTAAATCCTCCCGTCGCCCTGACTCTCTCTAGCTCCCTCTCTCTCTCTGGCCCTCTCTCTCTCTGTCTAGAAATGAACCTTCGGTGATTAACGTGAAGAAAACAACAACGACAACATAAACCTACCCTGCGAAGAAAGACCTAATCTATCGAGACGACACGCCGTTCTCTTGGACAGGAGCGAGCGCGGCGGTGGAACGAAAGGACCCTGAAGGAGGCGGCAGACGGAAAGCTAGTGGTAAAGCCACCCACGCTCAAGAACAAAGACATACTCAAGCGCATCAAGGTGACTTTGATTCGCGGCACTACAACCCCCACTCCAAGCCTACCTCACGCCGGAAGAAACCTTCAGGCAGACTGGTGTGGTGCTGACACAAATCCCTGGCTAGCAGCAACGGCACATTGTCGCGGCGATGGGACTGATTTCAACCCCAAAAAAGTTTGTCCTCCTCCTAACTAACATATCTTCAGAGCAGTCCCACGATGAATCGGCTGGTCCAGGTGGCGAAACTCACCTAACTCAGCCTCAACTTCCAGCCGTAGCCCTCACTGAGGACAGAGACTGTACCAGGTTTGAGTCAGATTTTCGCTGAAGAGAACATTATCCAGCTGTTTGGCCCCAAGCCTAACCCTTGTCCCGTGTCTTAGCTCTACCGCTCCCTGGCTCACCCCCATAATCATGCTGGTGCTTGACGGGGGCTTGCTGTCACTCTGTGTGACCCCTGCCGTCCGCATCGAAACGTACGAGTTAGAATGGTTATACGTACTAGGTTAGCAACAACAACAACAACAACAACAACAACAACAACAACAGTCACACACGACCAGCCCGAAGGGCAAAGTTGATGTCTACATTGTGTGTCATGTTTGTTTTCAGCAAGAGCGGGCGGAGCAGGAGAAAACGACCAACTTTGGAGCCAACACGCCCTCTGCTGGTGCCGGTGCCGGTGTTCCCGGTGCTGCTAGCGGCGGAAGTGGCGCGGGGTCATCGAACAAGGTGAATTTTGTCCTTTCGTCGTACACCTAAGGCGAATTTCCTTTTCCACGCTCACTGATTCGTTATTTCGGGGAAATCCCACGGAGTGTTGTATTCCTCCGGATATCATCGCGTGTTTCGTCCCCTCTCGTCCGAAAAAATATATTCATATTTCTGTGACCAGTTCAGAGGCGATCAATCTTTACCTTGTTGTGCCCACGTGAAGCCCCCAGCATGGACGAACACGTACTTGCACGAGCAAGGTTCCGATCGCGAGAAACAGACGTCCCGTTCCCGCCCTCATATTCCGCAAGAGGCGGAGACATGGCACCCCCCTTACGCTGATTTTCAATGCTCGATTGCTCCACAACCAAGACTGTCTGTACCGTACCGAATACCGCACCGAATACCGTACCGTGGTATTCCGCAAGAGGAGGAGAGATGGCGCTCCTCCTGGACCGATTTTCAAAGCTCGATTGCTCCACAACCAAGGTTGTGCCAACTTCAATAATTGTGACGTTTGAAACATCTGTCAAGGGCTTTCCATAGAAGTATCGGGCACTAGACCACTTGCAACAGAACCCCCCGCACAAAAAAAAAGCTCTGGGCGGAGGGGGGGTGGTACAAACAAACAAAAATCCGCCCAGAGCTTTTTTTTTGGTGCGGGGGGTTCTGTTGCAAGTGGTCTCTTCCCGCACACCATTGGCTGTGGAGCAATCGAGCAAATCTGGCCAGGAGGGGGGGGAGGTGTACTCATAGTCGTGCATGCCGTAGTCGTTAGACCATTGACCTGACATCCCTACAAAGNAGCTCTGGGCGGAGGGGGGGTGGTACAAACAAACAAAAATCCGCCCAGAGCTTTTTTTTTGGTGCGGGGGGTTCTGTTGCAAGTGGTCTCTTCCCGCACACCATTGGCTGTGGAGCAATCGAGCAAATCTGGCCAGGAGGGGGGGGAGGGGTACTCATAGTCGTGCATGCCGTAGTCGTTAGACCATTGACCTGACATCCCTACAAAGCCGGGACGGAGCACGCCGGGTTCTCCCCAGACCAGGCTCTCACATCACCGAGCACGAAGCGCCGAGGTATTAGGCGAGTCGCAGATCGGACTAAGAGGGGTGGCATCTCTCCTTCTCTTACGGCAATACCCAAAATGTTGTGTCAACCCGCACGTACGCCCACCGGGAGTCTCCCTTGCTCCCATTTGTGTACCTGTCCGTCTCTGTGTTCGTCCAGCACGCGGAGGAACTGTCAACACAATCAGCATCAGCCATTGGCGACAGTGGGAATGACTCCCTCGTCGGATGTGAAGACTGGCTGCCATTGCTGCCTAGTCGGGCAGCTCACCATGATGGCGATAGTGGTAGCGGCGACCACAGTGTGGGGGACGCGCAGAGAGGAAGAGGGGAGGGGGGGGACTTGTCTTCGAGCCGCAGACGGGGTGCCGCCGTCGTTGAAGAGCTCAGGGCTGTTCTTGAAGAGGCGCACATACGGCAGGTGCACAGCGCATGATTCAATGTATTGGTTCATGAATGTGTGACGTGCCACATCGTCTAGGAGTCAGTCTATTTCGCCTTTTGGTGTTTTTTTCTGGAAGCATCAGGCAAGATCACACGGGAGGAAGGGCACACAGGTTTTGATGTTACGTGCGCCGTAAAATTGCGTGTTCTTCGACAGGCCTTGTCCCTGTTCCGTGGGTTTAGGGTGTTGCTGTTGTTCTGCCTCTGTTGTATGTGAATTTTAGCGCTTCGTCCCACTGTATATTGATGACGCTTTGCGGACGTGTCGTAGCAATTGGCCCTTAGTTTGTGTCTACGTTGATTTGTCATCGTGATTTGATTCTTGCTATTTTCCCCTCAGCAACGAGCAAACACACCAGGCGGGAACAAACGATTACATTAGCAGCTAGCTCGTTTCTGCATTCCGTTGTTGCTGTGGTTTTCTATTTAGTGGCTTGACGTGCCCCCTCCCAACATTGTGTGGTATGACTACTTCACCACGCTCCCCACCCTTAGCTCGTGAACAGTAGTAGCCGTGCACAACTCATGCCCCCCCCCCCGCCCCCATTTCGCAGACACCCGACAACAACTACGACAACCCTTCCCCCCAACCCCTACAAAAGAACGATACCCTGTCACTGATACTAGAAGCACTTTGACGTCGATGAATCATGGCGACAATGACGCGTGCGGCTGTTTCGCACAGGTGCTGAGACTTGCTGGCATGTACCTGGAGGGCAACATGACCGAGGCGGAATGGTACCACCGCACGGGGGTAAGTGGACCAACAAGCGACAAGAGAAGCCAGCTTTTAATGTGTTCCTGTTGAGTTGATCGACCGCACCTGAACCAGACATAGCGGTGGTGTCGCAAAACAAAAGCGCACCTTACGCGAGAAGCAGGGCGAAAAACTACGGCTGTTTGTGCGATGTAGTCTTCCTTACGGACCTTGTTGTGGTACGTTGTTTGGAGACGAACGACTCGCATCGTTCTGCGGACCGCGCGGTGAACGAGCGATTTCTATTTCCTTGACCAATCCCTGCTCCACGTCGGTTGAGACGAACGTGGAGGACCGATCCCATGGCACAGAGCTACTTCGTGCGGGGACTAAGCGAGTGACTGCTGCTGCTGCTGCTGTGCTGCCCTCGATTCGAGTGTTCGGGGTTACCAGTTAACGTATCCAAAACATTGTCAACGAAAATTTAAGGCGATTCTACCGACGGGTGGATCGATGGAATTGCTGGTGAAGATCGCCGCGGCACACCCCTCCGACACCTTCCGCCGCAAGCAGGCTAAGGCTGCCATCCAGGTGTCCCCTGAGATACGGATATTTCCTGCGCATGTCTTGCTGACTTGGCGCAGTGTCTGCTGATGTTGGAGCAGTCAGTGTTGACATTGGTGCCGGTGTTGATGCTGGCGTTGTCATCGTTAGTGGTGTTGCCGGAGATGCGATTTTTTGCGCTTTGGGGCTGGCGTATCAACGTTCCATTGATGTCAACTTTGGTGGCGATGCTATTTTGACAATAGTGCTTCCGTTGGACATGGTGCTTACTATATGCATGCCCGCAGTTCCCTTCGTTCGTCTGATGTTGGGACTGGAACAAGACACGCGACACCCCTCGTGTGACGCCAAACACCTCAGGGGAGTTCTACGACCCCCCTCCCGACTCGCCGCGTGTGTGTTTGTATGTGTTTGTTGCCGTCCCAATCTATTCTGGGCGCCAGTCTGCCACACAGGGGGGGTCACCCACCTTCCTTCTGCTGCGCTTACTCTCCAATTTGTTTTTCGCGTGCGAGGTGGTTTTGCAACATTTTGTTGTGTAGTTTTGTGACTGTGCACCGAAGTAGATAAATTTAGTCCTGTTACACGCTGAGACAAACATTGCACAACGGAATAAAAAATGGAGTAGGTGGTGCTTCGCTGCTGTCCAGGAAATCGTGACACAACGCCCCCCTTGATCGTTCGAAAAGGACTATGCCGAGGAGGAGAGGAGCACAGCCGAGGGGGGGTATTGGATGGACAGAGGGATCAAGGACGCCCTGGATCTAAACGCGCGGAACGTGAGAAAAAATCACACAACAAGCAGTTGCAGCACGAAACGCCACCAATGGAAACGAAGAAAAATATGCCATCCTACAGCAGTCTGTATCGTTATTACGGCATCAGCTCCAGTTAGCGATACAGGTGTGCCTAGAAGCGTCACGTTCTCGTCCTGTTTGCAGAGGAAACGATGTATGTCAACACAACAGGAGACAAAGAGAGAAAAAGCTGAAAATGGAGCGGAAATCTCATAACGAAAGGTACGGTAAGAGGGAGAGTGCTTCCCGAATGAATGCTAAAAAAAACGTATATTGAACAGGCCGATACATCTCCGTCTGTCGGCCGGGCAATGGGGCCACATAAAAAAAAAACGATGATTACATTCGAGAATGTTGTATGCCTACTACGTAGGCCTGATGCGGCGTAGTATTGCTCCGGCGATAATAAACAGAACGCAACAAGACCGTGCGTTGTCTTGTTCCTGTCGAGCAGCGGCTGACGGAGACCCCGCTTATCCTTGGTGCGCAAAACGCCTCCATCGAGGTGGTGGCCGCACTCCTGGAGGAGCCGGACACCGACATCGTAGCCGTAAACGTGAGAGCAGAGCATGAAGTGTGAGGACTACTGCTGTTGTGTTGACAAGAAAGAATGGAGCAAGAAGCTCGACACGCGCCCCAATGCAGGTCATACTGCTGCAGTGAGAGAAGTGAAGCGCGGGTAAGCGGCATCCAATCATCCATGCGGAGGAAGGTTAGAAGCAGAAAACGACGAACATCAAAGACAACATGCATGCAACTCACGCCCTTGTCGTGCGACGGTTGTTGTTGATGATGATGATGGTACTGTGTGTTGTTTGGCAATCTACGGAGCATGTGTGTAAAAGGGGGGCCACCGCAGACGAGGCAAACGAAATATCAATCGATACTGTATATAGTCTTCCCGTGGTGTCTCGGCATGTACTGTAGACGATGGACTTATCAATTGAAACATACCCTCCTCTCTCTGCCAATGGATACACGTGAAGCTTTAGGGAAAATAGGAGTGAAAGGACGTCAACACCATGTTAAGATCTGCCTTTTAGATGTTCTTTACTGTTGTTGTCGTTCATCGGTTAATGTACGTACTTTTATTTTGTCGTGTTTCAGGAGGATGGGTGTACGGCCCTGGTGCTAGCGGCCATGCTCAACAAGACCGAGGTTGTCAAGGTGCTCGTCGCCGCGTACGTCGCAAGGGGACAGGGGGTCGACCACCGAACGGTAGGTAGGTTACCGTATATGACACAAGATAACAAACCCCCTTGACCGATTTTCGAAGCTCGATTTCTCAACTGCAGGAACAGTCACAGCGCCGAAAATGGCGGCGTTGGAACCGTCTCGTCGAGAGCTTTTCGAAAATATATCATTTCGTTTATGAATCCTCTTCGTCGTGGAGTAATCGAGCTTTGAAAATCGGTCAGGGGGGTGTGTTATCTTGTGTCATATACGGTAGGTTTGACGATGATACCGTTGTCGTTGTCGTTGTCGTTGCTCGTATTCGTAGATAGATACCTCTTGGGACACAAGACACAGTAGCGACCAATAACCGATCACTATCCCGCAGAAGGTAGCGTTGGTCGTAGGACGCGCATTCGGTCAGGGGTGTGCGCACGTGTTGCAGGTAAACAAATAGAGGGAAACGGATTAACCGCCCGAATGGGGGAAACGCCGTATTTTTATTCGGAGTGAACGGTGCTTCCTGTCTCTCGAGAAGGGTACCACGGATGGCTAAGGCAAATGACACCCCTTGTTATCTCTACCTCACTTCAGCTAGCTAGCTCCGAGGGGATTGTTGTTGTCCTTGTTTTGGACCGGGGGGCGTGGGAATTCTCCGTCACGAAGCACGGAAGAAGAGCTTGGAGAGATCGAATGCTTCAGGCTCGAAAAACATTAGTTTTCAGAAAAGCTTGGTTTTATATGCTCTAGAAACACACCATCGTGGGTGTCGGATGATGTTGCTACGCGGAACGAAAGTGTTCTGTGTGGTCGGTGTGTGTGCTAGGAGGGTGCTTTCTCCTAAGGCTTCGCCATACACCTTGGAGGTTTGTTGTCTGGGTACTGTACTAGCCAGATACTATCTGCTCTCAAGACTTTCATTTTGCTTGGCTTCGAGTGTCGAGTGGTAGCCTTCGCTTTGTGTATTGAGCCGCTTCATCGATGCCCTTCGTCGTTCGACGTGTCACTTGTGGCGTAGTCTGGCTGGCTGTGTGCACACTCGTGGCTTTGTGATGCTACTCTTTGATCACGTTGGTGTTATTATTTTTTGGGTCCCTACACTTCTCCTATCGGTAGCTAGCCTGTGACCACGGAAGGAGTGCAGATCGGGTAAAGAGCACAGATTGGAACGGCTTTAAATGTGACAAGAATAGCAACAACACCCCCTCTACCTCTCTTCTTCGGCAATGCCGCCACTTCAAAGAGGCCAGAAATCAATCGCCTTGGGAAGTCAACGTCAACGACGAGTAGCCCCCGCCCGTGTCCGCTTGTCCTTGCCTCTTGTGCCCCCTCCGCTGCAGGTGAACGGCTTTTCCGCTCTCCACTGGGCCGTAGTGCGAGGAAACCCGGACATGACCGTAGATCTGGTAGATGCCGGGGCAGCGATAAACACCGGGTACGTGCAAGGCAAGGTGAACCATGCTTCCACAGATGATCTCGATCAGGGATCCATGCGGGGTTGCCGTTGCCGGTCTGCCCTAGTTTACCGGCTGCCGCCATGCTTCTTACCGTGCGGTGATGGATAGTGCTCGCCTACTCCTCCCCCGCTGCAAAAGGCTCGGAACGCTCGGTGGAAAAAAGTGCTCCACGTGACCGAATAGCTGGTGTTCTAGGGGGAAATTCACTTGCTAAACTATTGGCCAAATCCCCCGCCTGTGATTAGTTGGCCAGGCAAGGCGACCAATGCTATGCACGGGGAGCCATGTGTGCATAATCGACTCACGTTTTAGTATTTGTTGTGCGGAAAAGGGTTACCAAACCTCTCTTACTGCGAAACCATCTTTTGAGAGTATGGGCAGCAGAAAGTAGTCGTTGTGTGCGACTAACCCTAGGGAACAAGCCAAGCTGCTATTATTACAGAATGCACCGGAAGGTGTTGTCAAAGTGTAGCCACGGGCTCCAGAGTAGATGAGACGGAACGTGTGATGACAACGAACATGTTGTGATATCGTGATAAATTTATCGAAGAGGCAAGGAGAGCAGAGAGTTTGACGTTTTTCTCCAGTAAGTGAGGCGTTCGTTCTCCAGGGTTTCCCCCCGAACGGTGACTTGGTTCGTGAGGTGAACGTACGAGCGACACCGCCATGTCAGTCCCTGACTAGGATTCACATATCGGGCGCTGAACTTGAACGCATCACCTTGCCCCCCTAACCCCTCGCAAATACCGTGCTTCTTAACCCCGGAATCCGGACCGGGTGGGGCAGGAGAACCCAACCGCGGCAAGCCCTGTGGCGACTGCCTATCCACAAGTGTGCGGAGTACGGGTCGGCAAGCTGTCTTGAGATCCTCCTTAAGGCCGGGGCGGACCCTTACGTGGAGGACGTGAGTCTGGCGTACATAAGATTACTTTTCCCCCTTGCTTTTGGGAGATTGCGACGGGAGCGGGCCTCAAAGCAGGGGGCTCGAGAGAGTATCAGCTTCTTGAATGATACCACCACTTTTCCTCTTGTCTCTCCTCCTTTTCTTCTCTTGTGTCTTCCTTTCCTCCATTGTTGTTGTCGTTTACAACTCCTCCGTTTTTTCTTCAAGTTTTGGCTTCCTTGTAGCTTATTCAAAACCGAAGTAGCGCTTGTTTCCGTGTTTTGTATCCTGTTGCGATGTGGTAACCACATATCTTTTCTCTTCACCGTTTCCGTTGTTCGTCCCAAGCCTAGAATACGTGTTGTCGATGCAAGTAGCGCAAGGCGTTTGTTCTTGTCCATGCAGAACGTGTGTGTTTTCAAGAGGCTAGGTTGCTTTGGAATGTGGCGAACCAACATAGTGATAGGTTTACAAACTGTGAAGATCGTGGACAACAGCCCAACAATATTACGTAAGGTTAATGGCAGAAGTTTCGTGTTTTCTTGTGTCTCTCCTCCGTGCTTCAACCACACCCAACCGGTTACGGTACCGCGTATCCTGTCGAAGAAACTGGGGATGACACCGATGCATATCGCGGCCAGCGCCGGGTTCCTCGAGATAATGCGCATTCTTGCCGCTGGCGGTGAGGATAAAGCCGCGGCTGTGAGCATCAACATTGTCAGCAAGGCAAGGCAACGCATGTTTTACAAAATTTACACAACTTAGTCTTTTGTATTGCAGGGGACGGCGACACAGACCCTCACCCGAGGCATTCTTCATACAACTAGTGACTACGCATCGTACATCGAATGGTGCTCTCGACGTGAAGTACCCCACCAACGCAAGTGATCGAGACAAAACAGGCACTAGCTCAGGCCATGGACTAGATCGTTTGCGATGAGCTCTCTCCGCTCTGTCGGTACAAACATGTCTACAGAACGAACTAGAAGAGTCCGCGCTCGACATAAGTTTCAGAGGTTGGGCGGCCGGCCTTCGTGCAATAGGTCGTTTTTCTCTTTGTCGTTTCTCTTATAATCGTCTTCGCCCATTCGTCTGGACTGGACCTTTTGGCCGGCAATCCTCTTGCTTCGATCAACCACGCTGTATCGATAGCATCTGTCACGGTGTCTGTCTCGCTCCTTTCTTCATACAGATAACAACTTGTCCCCAGCCACTCGTTGGCGGTTGCCTTACGCAGCCCACCGGCAACCTCGAAAAAGGCCAGTTGAAGGCAATACAAGTCCCAGTACTACTGTAGCAATCAGCAGAGTATTTCGTATTCGCTCGGCACTCACTTGCTTTCAACACAAGCCATTCATCTCCCGGTTTCAGAAGCACGGCAAGACACCACTCCACTACGCGGTGGAATCCCTGCAGCTGGACGTGGTGCGGTTTATCCTTGGTCGCGACAGGCGTGGTGATGATGGCAGTGGTGTCGGCAGTGATCCTAGCGAGCGAGAGAAGAGGGAGGCCGAAGGGATAAAGCTCTTGGACGCGTCGCAACGAACGAAACTCGAGGTGCCAAGAAGAGCATATCGTGCGGGTTGGGCGTGGGGTGCTCGTAGAATCGTCATCCGTATTGATACATAATAACTGGTTTTCGGCCGAGCGGGACAAAGATTGCCGGACGTTGATTGCCATAATTCGACCTTCCATGATTTTCGAATAGTTTTTGTTCGGTTGTTTTTCCAGAATGTTTGATCTTGGCTCCAATATTTGCTTCGGTTAATCGATTTTCAGAAAAGAGTCCGGTGGAACTCAATTAGTTCTGCGTTTCTACCGCATAAAGTGGTAAACTATTTAGTTGAAGGACTGCCTACAATATGTATGTGATGAGGGGAAACACAACAGCAAAACAATTTGCCAGGGATGCGACATTGTTTGTCTTTTCGTTTCTCTTTTCTGTCTCACGCCCCCGTCTACCCGCGCCAAACCATCGCGTGCGGATGCTCATCGAATCGCCTCGTTGTTGCTGCTTCACCGTAGCTACATGCGTCCGTGTTAGATGTTTCTTGTTCAAGGCCTGTACCTGGTACGCATAGAAGCAAGCATACACTTTGGTCAAAACATCGGGTCATCAGTTGTCTATATCTGTAGGCAAACACACTGTCTGTGTCGTCTGCACAAGGAGCTAGAGAGCACGTGCTATCCCTCTCTAGCCTAGAACTTGTCCAGATAGATGCAGACTATCTACGCGTATTCGACAGCCCTCGATACAGAGGCGAACGACAAGTAAGTCGCCAAAAAGATTATTACCCCCCCCATCCCCCCCCGTCCCGCCCCCCCCCGGTGTTTGCCATCGGGGTTGGGTTTTCGTCGCTTGTCAACGACGTTGTAAAACAAGCCAATTCACTTCGTGAACTCGGCAACCAAGTTACCGTTTATTTTTTTTTACCTCTGGTTTTTTTTTGGCGGTAACCATAATGGTGGTCGACAGTAGATCATGTTGTGCGGGGTGGAAAACCCTCACTCCGCGCAAGGGGGATGATCGCACCACGTTGTGTTAAAATGGTCAAGCACCCTCGAGGCAGTTACACAGTGCTTACAA
>CACKRE030001702.1:2196-15335 GCA_902602495.3 Ectocarpus sp. CCAP 1310/34 | reverse complement strand
CGATACTCTACTCAAAATACTCTACTCTACTAAACACACCCTTGTAAAAGGAGTTCTCGCACCCAGACCACTTCTGTGGCTTACCACTTTGTTTACAACATAAGACTCAATTCTTGGTTGNACCTACTATTAGGTTTAGTACTACTCCCGATACTCTACTCTACTAAACCTTTAGTACGACTGTCGATACTCTACTCAAAATACTCTACTCTACTAAACACACCCTTGTAAAAGGAGTTCTCGCACCCAGACCACTTCTGTGGCTTACCACTTTGTTTACAACATAAGACTCAATTCTTGGTTGGGCCTCATCAGGGTGATCGACAGCGGGTAACGGAATCTGTCGCCCTAATAAGAACTCAGCGAGATTATCAAAGTCGGGCGCAGGAGGTGTTTTCCTCGCAATATGTCGTTTAATATGGGCTAAGTGAACCGAAACTTCTCGAGTTTCTTTTGGGCGTCTCACTCGGTATACTACAGGTGATAGTTGCGAGCAGACGACATATGGTCCTCGCCAAGGTAACAGCAATGTCGGGTTTGGGTCATCGGAATCCTGACATGGTCTGTATACCAGTACCTGATCGCCAGGTTTAACACGGGAATCGGTCTCAGTTTGGAATTTCTAGCGGCTTGCTAGTTCGTACGCTTCGTTGAGTTTCGGCGCGCTAATTCGAAAGCAATTTGTAAATTCTCCCGCGGGTCTTTCGCAAGTTCTTCGGTATTGGCTGTTGTTCCTACATGAGGAATACCGAGAATGATATCGACAGGTAGTCGCGGTTGTCTACCAAACATGAGAAAAAATGGAGTTTCATGCATGGTTGCACTAGAAGAAGTGTTATGCGCCAGTTGTATGAAGGGTAGTAGCGATGCCCAATTATCGTGTTTCATTGAACTATGCATGGCAAGCATTGTGTGCATCGTTGAAGGTAGTCGTTCTGACACAGAATTCCCTTGCGGACGATATGGTGTCGTGCGGGTTTTCTTGTAGTTCAGAATACTCTGTAACTGGTGGATCACACTATTCTCAAATTCAGGCCCTTGATCAGAATGCAACATTTCAGGCGGTCCAAAGATGCCTATGATGCGGTCGATGATGGCCTGAGCAACTGTGACAGGTGATTTATTCGGAATCGGAGTCAACACGGTGAATCGGGTTAGTCCATCATGGAGAGGACATATTTGCATCGTACGCCGGCGGCTGACACCGATTCGCTCTTGTATCCAACGAAGTCCACTGAAACTCGCTCAAACGGTCGTTGTACTGGTACGTGTCCAGTTGGCGGTTTGGTGCGATTGTGCGCGGTTTTCCGACGCTGGCATGCTTGGCATTCCTGACACCAAGTGCGAACGTCGCGACTCATGTTTGGCCACCAATATTCCTGGCGGAACTTGTCATAAGTCGGTCCAGATGCTAGATGGCCTCCGGACAAAACGCGATAGTGGTAAGCGTGCAAAACTAAGCCCGTGAGAGCTTGTGGCAATACTAAGTGATCAGTGAGGGTACTCCGTTTCCTGAGGTAACCTGGTAAATACGATTTGAACAGCAATCCGTCTCGTACAAAATCATAGGACACGGTTGTTGCTGTTTCGTTGTCCGGGACTCGTGTGTTTTTACCCACAAGGTAGTCGATGTATTTCCCATACTCGGCTGCTTGTTTTTCACGCAAGATGTCTCGGTTCATCGTTTCAAAAACGTTGGTCGCGCTGATGTAAACCGAATTATTAATGGTAAACAATTCGCGATCACTTTGCACTGGTTTCAATTTTTCCAGCCGGTCTGCGGCCACTTGATAAGGTCTGCTCGGTACAGCTACATGCAGAGCAGGATCCTCGGGGACATTCCTACATATCGGTGTTAGTTTCGGGGCTTCTATTATAAGTGTTGCTGGTACTCAATAGCAAACAACCGACAGAAGGTGTCCGGAACAGCGTGTGACCTCCCCGGCTTGTGTGGCACAGTAAAGTCAAACGACTGCAGCGCAATAGCCTACCTAGTCAGCATATTTGAAGTGACCTGCATGGTGTACAAGTATCTCAACGCAGCATGGTCCGTAACAACTTCAAAACTTTTGCCCCGTAAATAGGGCCGGCAGTGCTGTATTGCTATTATTATAGTACGTCTGACTGCGTAACGTTCTTTCATTATTGGGGAATGGTGGCGCTGAGCTTTGTTGAATCGTTGGCTAAAATATGCAATAATGTTGAGGTCATCTCCTGTTTGCTGTGCAAGGCAAGCTCCAGCACCTGCTTCGCTGGCATCTCCACGCACGACGAAGTCTTTGGTACAATCAGGAAAGTGTAAAATTGGTGCTTCCGTGAGCAGTCGTTTGACTGTCGCAAACCCCTCATCATGTTCGTTTCGCCAACGTTTTTGCGATCGATTTGACGTGCTCTTTTTTAGTGAGGTCTACCAACGGCGCTATCACCGTGTGTAAGTCTGGGAGAAATTTCCTCACAAAGTTTATCATGCCTAAAACTGAACGGAGTTCTTTGATCGTTTAAGGTGCGGGCAGGTCAACCATAGCTTAAATGCGGTCGTCTCCGATTCGAATTCCTTTCGCAGACAAAATGTGACCTAAATATTTGCTTCTCTTGGTCGGAATTGTACCTTGGAAGGTTTTAGTGTGAGCCCTGCCGCTTGAAGGGCTTGGAATGTATTTTCTAACAACGTTAGATGACTTACCCAAGTCGAACTACAGCAAATGACGTCATCCATGTAAACCAGGAGGCCACTTCGGGGTCCAAAATGTGCAAATGCTAATGACATCATGCGAGCAAATAACAACGGGCGGGGCGTTCGCAATTCCAAAAGGGAGGCGTTTTAGAACCCATGTTCCTTTTTGGGTTACAAAGGCGGTCTTCTCTTGCTCCGCTGCTGCAACAGGTATCTGGTGGTACGCGCTCTGCACATCATACACAGTAATAAACTTTGCTCCACCTACCGTACCAGTGTGGGCATTAATATCGGTTATTGACCACAATTTTCGAATTAAACTCTTATTAATGGTACCGCAACAACCCACGCAGAATCGAACGGTCCCGTCGGCTTTTGCCACAATGGTGACCGCCGATCCGCAAGAACTAGGTCGCTGTTCAATGATAGCATGAGCTTCCATTTGTGCTGTACATTTATCGATATTTTGTTGGGCTCGTGGATTTGCACGGTCNCTTGCTCCGCTGCTGCAACAGGTATCTGGTGGTACGCGCTCTGCACGTCATACGCAGTGATAAACTTTACTCCACCTACCGTATCAATGTGGGCATTAAAATCTGGCATAGGCCACGATTTTCGAGTTAAACTCTTGTTAATGGTACCGCGATAATCCACACAGAATCGAGGGGTCCCGTCGGCTTTTGCCATAATGGTGACCGCCGATCCTCAAGAACTAGGTCGCTGTTCAATGATAGCATGAGCTTCCATTTGTGCTGTACATTTATCGATATTTTGTTGGGCTCGTGGATTTGCACGGTCCGGTGCCCGATCAACTGGTTTTGTACCGGGCTCGAGCGGAAACTCTGCTTCGGTCAAGGTGCACTTCCCCAGTTCTTTCGGCGATAGGGAAAACACATTCCTGTAACGGGCACACAAATCGAGAACTTGTGGGCATTGTTGGGGCGAAAATGTGGTATCCGTAAACGCTTTCTTCGTCGCCTTGTTCAGCTCGTCTCGTTTTCCTAAAAGTCTGATGATCATCGTTGACGGCGCTAATCGTTTTTGCAGACACCGTCTTAACTGGAGAAATACACCCTAGAAGAGTACCCCGGTCCAGGTGACCATGTCTTACCAGACGGGTTAGCTATCTGGACCACCGCTGTCTTATCAATTGCCGACCAGTTACAGACTGTTCGCTCGACAACGATGTGGCGGAATGCTTGAGGTGTATCATCAGATGATTCAAGATCGTCGGCCGTGATAATTCGTGGCTCGACGACTGCCGGAGTGATCTCCTTTGGGGCGTGGCTATCACGACATCAACGGCCATTTCATGTTTCGGAGGAATGCAGTACTTCCTACAAAGATATACTGGCACGGCTCCTTGGGACGGGTCAAGTGTCACCACAGAAATTTGTGCTGATGCACTGTCATGTTGATATTTTTGATCCCGTGGTCGACGGTGGGTCCCGGTTATTTTCAGCACAGAATTCTTGAAGGATAATTCTTCACCACACCAGTCTAAAATTGCGCCAAAGGCGTTCATGATGCTGTTATCTAGCAACATGTCATCTGGACCCAGGTTCGGTAAAACCAATGCTTCTACTGGTAACGTGATATCACCTAGTGTGAGATTGAACCGTAGGTATCCTAAAATTTCAAGAGGTGACCCGTCAGCACTTTTTTATTGTATCGCTCCAGGTGGTACTGGACAAAGCTCTTTTTTTTTTATTGTGGGGTGCTCTTGCAAAAATTTCGCTGACACACAAGGTACATCAGCCGCTGTGTCGATTGTGATTTCAGACACAGGGTTATTGTTCACTCGAGCTGGAATATGTACCCGTTTCGAGGTGGAATTCAATGCAGTTGGAAATTTCGGATATTTACTCGACGCAGATGCGTGAAAAGCTGCAAATCGTGAACCACAACGCAACGCACGCGAAAACCCACATGGGTTAAATTTTTTATTCCAAGGCTCTCCAGACGGAACATGTCGTACTTGCGGTGCCACTGCTAAGGGTCTGATACTCGTAAATTTCCCTTTTCGGCGTTGCCCTGCACTACTGAAAAATAGTCCCTTGCGTGGTGCCTTGCTAGGTGTTTCTGCTACCAGAGGAGAACCTAACGATTCTACAACCTCCTTACGTGTAACAGAATTAATCCTATCAAAAACTCGGCCTGAAGTTCTATCCGCTTCTCGTGCCCGATGCAAAATGCAATCCCTCGTTTTTTCACCCTTCATGGCAACACTAGTTGAGCAAAGTAGGGCATCTCGCGCTACCTCATTTTTCTCAACTTGTGTTGCATCGGTGGTTTTGTTCCCTCCGGGCGAGGGGTCTCTTGAAGGGCCCCATCATCCCGTCAGAGGCCGGCTTTCCCATCCATCCTTCCCCTCTTTCTGGCGAAGGTGACAATAATCAGTGTCGTGGGTGTCGGGGGCGGGGCACCCGGGGTAGTCACAATGCCTTTTGGGCTTTGTCCTTGGTTTTTCCGTTTGCGCGGACCCCGAGTACGAAGAGGTGCGCCTTGGTTGCTTTGTACTGGCGCGTTGAGGCGGTCCCCGGGGTTGACTGCTTGTGGTGGCGGCACGCGACTTGAGGTGATTTGACCTCAGCAGCCAACTCCTGGAGTTCGGAGGTGTGAGCCTCCACCGTGGACCGCAGCTGTGGCGGGGCAGTGTGTGAGACAGCGGAAGCGTAGGCAGTATCGGGGGTTGTGGGGGAAAGGCCTTTTAGATTGTTTGCCTCTTTGCACGGTAACGAGCTTCTTGAAAACTCATATAATAGTTGCGTCTTCTCGAACAGTCTCCACTCTGATTTTGGGGATTGAGCCGTTTTCCAATGTTGCAGTGGTAAATACATCCCATGCGTGTTCGTGTGGGGTAATATTCGGTGGGGCGGATCGAGTAGCTTCTGCAATAAGGCGCGCGCGTGCTTGTGTGACTCTCAATGCGTAGGTATCCACGGACTGATCCACTGCGTGTTCCAACGTGGCAAATCGTCGGGCCAAAATGGAAATGCGGTTGGGAGCAGATAACTGAAAGTAAAGAGCGTGACAGTAGTCGGCCCAGGAGGAAGGAGCCACCGGCCGAGTGCTTGCACCTGTTGCACGAAGATCAGCCATCCGCTCTGCGTTACGCCACTCGAGCGTTCCCTGGGTCAACTGCAACAGGGTGTCAAACGCAGCCCCTCGCAGAAGAAGCGGGAGGTATCGCACAGCACGTTGGTTGATTTCATGGTCCGGGCAGCTGTCGACTGAGTTCAGTTTCACACGCGCACGGTATTGCGCCAAAAGTTCTACTATCTTGCCCAGGTGCCCCTGAGAAAACAAGATCTTTGGGTAGGTCTGCGAGTTTTGAAACGAAACGAGCAGACATACCCGCGGTGTGCGCTGACGGGTGTTCATCAGTGCGAACAGTAGAGAGTGTAGGTGAGGCATTCGGCATCACGAGAGGGTCGCTAGTCCTGATGGTATTGTCGATTTCTCGTGGGGTCTCGACGGATTGNCGCTGACGGGTGTTCATCAGTGCGAACAGTAGAGAGTGTAGGTGAGGCATTCGGCATCACGAGAGGGTCGCTAGTCCTGCTGGTGTTGTCGATTTCTCGTGGGGTCTACGGATTGAGGAGAACAATCGTTTACTAACTGTCGCGACGGGATGGGTGATTGCTGTTGAGCAAAATTAGATGGTATGCTGTTGTCACGCCGGAGGTTCAGGCGGGCACTACCCTCACTGCTAAAGTTGGGGTCGTGTCGGACAGCAGTCATGCTACCACCTACAGCATTCACCTTTCGCGAGCTGGCGTGCAGCACAATAGACACGAGCCATTCCGGAGGGTCGGTCCCATCGCGGTGGTGCTGTTTCAGCATCTCCACGATGGATGCACCAGCCGGAGATGAAAGGACCTCGGGCTCCTCCTCGGGTTCGTCCTCGTCTGCCCAACCCTCCTGCTGCTCCCGGCCGGCGGCAGGGGGGACGTCCTCATCATCGTCTCCACCCTCGCCGCCGAAGAAGTTGTCGCGCTCGCCCGAATCATCGCCACCGTCACCACCCTCGTTGTTGATAGCGCGGTCAGCACCCTCGGGGTCATCCGACGTTTCCTCCGGAGGACTGCTACCACCCGAGGGGCGCGAAGCAGGCACGCGTTCCGAGGGTGTCCCACGTGCCAGCGGGGTTTTCGGGTGCTTAGCGGCAGGGCGTTGCTGTAGCTGCCCTAACTCGACTTCCAACTCAAGGCGTCGTTGCTGCTCCTCGAGCCGCCTGCTCTCCGCCTCTTCCGCCTTCTCGCGAGCGCGTTGCACGGCTGATTTCTTTTTCGCCGTCTCTCACCTCTACCTCTAGTACCAACAGAGAATCTTTTAAGTCGTCGACGCCAATAAGGACACAGGCTTTTNGGCGCGAAGCAGGCACGCGTTCCGAGGGTGTCCCACGTGCCAGCGGGGTTTTCGGGTGCTTAGCGGCAGGGCGTTGCTGTAGCTGCCCTAACTCGACTTCCAACTCAAGGCGTCGTTGCTGCTCCTCGAGCCGCCTGCTCTCCGCCTCTTCCGCCTTCTCGCGAGCGCGTTGCACGGCTGATTTCTTTTTCGCCGTCTCTCACCTCTACCTCTAGTACCAACAGAGAATCTTTTAAGTCGTCGACGCCAATAAGGACACAGGCTTTTCTCGTTGGGGGGAGGCCCAGGTCGCAGTAGTCTTTACCCACTACTAAGGGCTGGCAGTTCTCTTCGTTGAGATTTAGAGAGTAGAGGGTCTCAGAAGAGAGACAAAAGAGAGAGAGTGTTCCGCCGAAGGGGCGAGGGCGAGGGAGACCAAGCCCGAGGGTCTCGGATTCCCAAGCTCCACAGGTGGGGCTAAGAGGGACGCATCCATGGTTGGGTCTCTTGCTGGTCAACCATCAGTAAGGTACTCCGTTCGGATCGTATCTTGGTCCTACTTTTGTATGTGCATCAACCATGGTTACAGCACTCCTACACCTGTCATCCACAATTGGGGCTATATGTTTATCCGGTGCAGGGATCGCGCGGCGATTCTTGCCTAACGGATAACACTCATCGCACTATTATCCCCGACGCTATTCTGTAGATATGTAGCGAGGGACCCGTTGTGTTCTTGTATGGATCGAGGACCCCGTCCTGTCGGCGAGTGACGCTAGAACCGCAAGAGCGCCCTACGAGTGTAAGGGTCGTGGAGGTTCAGAAGGGGTTCAAATAGTGATGATTTTCAGGCCGACTTCAAAAGTCTGTATCCCAATCGCAATCTCAGCCGCGCAGTCGTGAGTAAAAGCAAACTCTTCTCGTGTTACAGCTTGAAGGAAAGCACCGCGGAGGGAAATACAGACCAACAATACAAGCAGATCAGTTTGTTTAACTGCCTCCGGTGTGCCCCTGGCTTGTGCGTGAAATGTACCAGTTGTACCGAAAGGCGTAGACTGGCGCCACAACAGAGTAGACGGGAGGAAACCAAACAACAACCACACGATGCCTTCGGTCCCAGCCGACGAGACTTAACTTTGTGATAAACACTCCGGTGAGTCCCTACTTGAGTGTGTGCAGCTTCTGCATTACCAGCAGAGGATACAGTCGATACAACCTCATCTATGACGCGAAGAACTTTCTTTCGCGACGAGTTAGAGGGTTCTTCGATCATGAAACATTTTTTTCGCTCATGATGTGCAATTTCGGCAAGCCGATTTTTGCGCGAGCCCGCGCGTGGCAGCATGTTGTGCACTCACCACCACAGGCCGAGTGGGCTCAGAGTGTCGGTGGGGTGGAGCGTTGGAAATTGGCATGCTCACTTCACCCTACCAAAGGATAGCTACCACGTTTCAACCCATCACCGACGCAAAACGCGTAAGGTACCCTCGGCCTCCAAGTGGGGCACACTTCATCGCAATATTTAGCAAGTTTTCGAGGGAAGTGAGGTTGTCGTGGTGATGGTCGATCACACGCAACGAACAGATGGGTCTCGGGTTGTAAACCCACACGCAAGGCGCCCCATTCGCCACTCGTCCACAATAGGACAATCCACGTGTACGTACGCCAAGCAACAACAGCAGCGTGGTAGTAGATCTCCCTCTGTCCTGCTGCTACGATGCTTCCGACACCCGTCTTGTGGTGAAAGTCGAATGCACGGAACAACAACATTATCAGGTTCTAAGATGTACTCGCTACTATGCACTTTTCACTTCTTTGTTGCTGTACGTTTGGTCACTCCCGGTAGATTTGGTCCCATGATCTAGAGCCAGAAGGTTTAACGAGTTTTCCCACTGAACCTCGTCGCAACATAGCCGCTGTCATGCAACCGAGCGCCGTACGATTTGCATCACGGAAGTCAGACCACAGGAATTGAAGCCACTGTGACTCGCGTCTTTTGTTTTGTCCCCTTCTCTCCCTCTCGTCGCAGGTTTCTTCCTTTTTGCCCTCGCGCAATCCAACGCAGCCCCTCGGAGCAGGTGCCTTCCATGGATTTTTTCCGTCGTGCATTCCAGAGCAGCTCCTCGGAGAAGATGTCTTCCATAGATCGTGCCGCACTGATTGCGTTGTTTCGTTCGACTGATGGAGCAAATTGGAAATGGAAAAGCAACTGGAACACGGACGCGGGGCTAGCTACTTGGGAGGGGGTCAGCCTTAACCACGCGGGACGTGTTGTGGAGCTGTCCCTGCCGAACAACAACCTCCACGGTATTGCAATGTCTAGTCCGCGTTGTGAATTCGCTCTTACTGTGCCATCTGCTTGGTGTCGGCATCGACTTGTCATTGGGTGATATTCCCTAAGTTGATTGATGCGAATTGACGCCCTTTGCTCCCGTGTTTAGCTAGCATTAGGGTCCACGAGCGTCCATGAGCTTCTAAGCGTTACTTTCGGGACGATACCAACCTCACAATTCCCGAATATATGATAAGGTGAAACACGGCTTGATTTAAAGCAACGCTTTGTAGCGTCATTCATCTGTACCCCTAGAACCGGAACCGATACCGTTAAAGATACTGGCCCCATCTCTTCTGAGCGGGTAAACATTTGTGGCATGAAACATAGGCTATCCAGTGGGACGACCGTCAGAAGATCGGCGGGTTATATCGCGAGAGACGTTTGAGAGATCGGGATGTTCGACCTAACAGTCAGTGCGATATGCTGATCGCGTTCGTCCCGAACCGAATCGACCTGGATTCTGAGGGAAACAATAATAGGCGTTTTCTCATAGCTGGTGTTGGCTTCTGGGAACCAGTTTGGCTAGGTTGTCGAGCACCTCCGTTCAGTACACACAAGGCGTGGGCGACACATGATGTCCTGCGTTACATTTGCAAGTTGACCAGGCAATGCGACTCCTTGTGCTTTTGTCTCGTGCAGGGTCCATTCCCGAGGCGCTTGGAGCCCTCAGCGAGCTGAAGTATCTTGACATGAGCAAAAACAAGCTTACTGGTGAGATAGGATGGCGTGCGAAGATTGATTCCTTTCGTGTCTCGCCCCTCGGTAGGTCGGACCGATGTTCAACCAGCCGGCCGCATCATACCTTGTCACCACGCCGCGCCCACCAGCGGCGAACTACAATAACGAGATCACCATTTGGCTCTTTCGATTTTTGCAGGGTCCATCCCGAGAGAGCTTGGAGGTCTCGGCAAGTTGGAAAAGCTCTGGCTCAGCGGCAACGAACTTACCGGTAAGGGAGAGTTAACCTCCGTGTTGTGCGGGAGCACTGCCGACTACGACGCCCTATTTGGCGACCCTCTCTGCGTCCTCGAGTCGCTCGNTAGGTCGGACCGATGTTCAACCAGCCGGCCGCATCATACCTTGTCACCACACCTCGCCCACCAGCGGCGAACTACAATGACGAGATCACCATTTGGCTCTTTCGATTTTTGCAGGGTCCATCCCGAGAGAGCTTGGAGGTCTCGGCAAGTTGGAACAGCTCTGCCTCAACGGCAACGCACNCTCAGTTGGATTGGTGCATGTCACGGAGCCTTGGCTCAGGTTTGCAGTTGGTTTGTTGCATGCGAATCGTGGTGTCGCCTGCACGACGCGCGACGTGGTTGTATGTATGTACGCGACATGTCAGATGGCCCGTAACGACGTGGGGACTACACGTGACACGCCCCCAAACATGAAGGCAACCTATCGGTGGCTCCTCGTTTCACGTGTTGGGGTGTCATCACCGCTATACGTTGCCCTTCACAGCCGCTTCACGATACATCATGCTTGCAACCCAGGGCGTGCTACCTCTTAGAGGTGGTCGTTTCATTTTCCTTTCGCCCTTCCTCGGAACCCATCGACTATCCATCGGAAAGAGAGGCCACAGGAGGCTGNCAGTACACACAAGGCGTGGGCGACACATGATGTCCTGCGTTACATTTGCAAGTTGACCAGGCAATGCGGCTCATTGTGCTTTTGTCTCGTGCAGGGTCCATTCACGAGGCGCTCGGAGCTCTCAGCGAGCTGCAGAAGCTTGACATGCACGACAACAAGCTCACTGGTGAGATAGGATGGCGTGCGAAGATTGATTCCTTTCGTGTCTCGCCCACGCGGTAGGTCGGGCGGATGGTGTTTACCAGCTGGCCGCAACGTTCACGTGTCACAGTCGGTCGCTCCGGTGGCCTGTTGTTAACCTTGAAACCGCTAGTGGCAAAGTCGTGAGTTCGAATCCCCATGGGGCGAAAGAAGTACAACGTTGAGGGTGAACGCAAAGAACAAACTGAAAAGCCGTCGTGAGTACCAAACTTCGACGTTAGGAGCGTGGACGAGGGAAAGGGACGGCTGGACCGTTCTCGCGATAATAAACAAAATGCAGCCTGCACCGCAGGAGGAAGTTGGGGCACGAAAATAAACATACGAAGAAGAGGCAAGCCCCGGTGTTTATCCCCTCCTGTGTGACCCTCGATGGTTGTAGTTGTACAAAGAACCAAAATCCACACTGAAAATTGAGCAGACGTCTCACGACGAACAATGGGGGGACTGACGCCATATTGAATACAATCAGGACGAAAACACAACGCACACACTGCACCCACATCCACAGCTGCTAACTTCCGAGTTCACCATTTGGCTCTTTTGTTTTGAGCAGGGCCCATCCCGGGAGAGCTTGGAGCTTGCGGCAAGCTGGAATATCTTTCGCTTTACGGCAACCAACTCTCAGGTGAGGCAGAATGCAACTCAGCGTGACGTGGGAACAGTGCCGACTACGACGCCCTATTTGGCGACCCTCTCTGCGTCTTCGAGTCGCTCAGTTGGATTGGTGCATGTCACGGAGCCTTGGCTCAGGTTTGCAGTTGGTTTGTTGAATGGGACTCGTGGTGTCGCCTGCACGACGCGCGACGTGGTTGTATGTATGTACGCGATATATCAGATGGCCCGTAACGACGTGGGGACTACACGTGACACTCCCCTAAATATGAAGGCAACCTATCGGTGGCTCCTCGTTTCATGTGTTGGGGTGTCATCACTCTCATTGTGCTTTTGTCTTGTGCAGGGTCCATTCCCGAGGCGCTCGGAGCTCTCAGCGAGCTGCAGAAGCTTGACATGCACGACAACAAGCTCACTGGTGAGATAGGATGGCGTGCGAAGATTGATTCCTTTCGTGTCTCGCCCACGCGGTAGGTCGGGCGGATGGTGTTTACCAGCTGGCCGCAACGTTCACGTGTCACAGTCGGTCGCTCCGGTGGCCTGTTGTTAACCTTGAAACCGCTAGTGGCAAAGTCGTGAGTTCGAATCCCCATGGGGCGAAAGAAGTACAACGTTGAGGGTGAACGCAAAGAACAAACTGAAAAGCCGTCGTGAGTACCAAACTTCGACGTTAGGAGCGTGGACGAGGGAAAGGGACGGCTGGACCGTTCTCGCGATAATAAACAAAATGCAGCCTGCACCGCAGGAGGAAGTTGGGGCACGAAAATAAACATACGAAGAAGAGGCAAGCCCCGGTGTTTATCCCCTCCTGTGTGACCCTCGATGGTTGTAGTTGTACAAAGAACCAAAATCCACACTGAAAATTGAGCAGACGTCTCACGACGAACAATGGGGGGACTGACGCCATATTGAATACAATCAGGACGAAAACACAACGCACACACTGCACCCACATCCACAGCTGCTAACTTCCGAGTTCACCATTTGGCTCTTTTGTTTTGAGCAGGGCCCATCCCGGGAGAGCTTGGAGCTTGCGGCAAGCTGGAATATCTTTCGCTTTACGGCAACCAACTCTCAGGTGAGGCAGAATGCAACTCAGCGTGACGTGGGAACAGTGCCGACTACGACGCCCTATTTGGCGACCCTCTCTGCGTCTTCGAGTCGCTCAGTTGGATTGGTGCATGTCACGGAGCCTTGGCTCAGGTTTGCAGTTGGTTTGTTGCATGGGACTCGTGGTGTCGCCTGCACGACGCGCGACGTGGTTGTATGTATGTACGCGACATGTCAGATGGCCCGTAACGACGTGGGGACTACACGTGACACTCCCCCAAATATGAAGGCAACCTATCGGTGGCTCCTCGTTTCATGTGTTGG
>CACKRE030001700.1:18127-29071 GCA_902602495.3 Ectocarpus sp. CCAP 1310/34 | reverse complement strand
CCCCCCGGATGCTGCAAAACCCCCTCTGTTAACTTTTTCTCTGAGGGAATATATTAGATGAGGGTGTTCCATAGCTTGGGAAGAATAGCATGGACCGTGCGGACACGACGAAAAATGTTTGAGGCCAATGGGAGCTGTTTGGAGGGAGGTTGGAGACGATTACTGCTTCCTGACATGCTGCGGGGCTCCCCTGTTTCAGCATATCTCTGCAATCACCGGTCGGATTTAGCTTCTAGACAGTAGACTATTGCAGAAAGCTGTGGTAGTCCATAGCTACACGATCCAATTGGTTTGAGGTCGATTGGAGCTCTGTGGATGGGGATCTGCCTGCTGGAGCAAATATGAAGTTAACCCACTGGTGGAGCAAACAGCATTGCCGATTATCGGCGTGACGGCACGAGGCTGAGATCAGAATCCATTTGTCGTCTTTCTTGGTTCGTCTTCCATCTGTTGTTGTCGCATCGGGAACTGTCACGTTTTCCTGCGGAGTTCATAGGTTGTCAATGTATGTGTTTGCATGTCCTTGGAATTGACAGGAAGCAGTGAATCTGATGTTGTCCTATTTGTCTTGACCCTTGCCGCAATTGCCGTGACGATTTCCACTATCTGACGGATAGTATTCTGAAGCGGAGGGTCTTGACATTCATTCCGAAAACGTGTTTGTTTGAGTATTTCATGTTGTGCGTTTCGCAGCGCCCCGTCCACGGTTGATGGGAGGAGGCTGACATTGGGCATTGTTTGTACGTTGTTTTCAGGCATGCTGTCCCACTTGTGGACGCCATTCGCATCTTTCGCGTTTTACATGCAGAGAGAGCTCACATTTTGACAGGGCATGAGTTCTTGTCCTGGGAATTCACAGCAGTGGGACTGATGGATAATTCTTCATACACATGGCAAAACGGCAAGTACCGATAATTTCCACTGATGATGTGTACGAACGCGATGGGAATTTTATCCTCACTTAGACGTTGCCGTGCTTCTTTGCGTACATACTCTGGTAGAAGGTTTTGGCATGGATAGACAGTTTGAGTATTTGGTGGGGGACATACATTCATTCTTGCACGGCAGAATTCAAGAATCCGAATGAAACATACAAATATATGCGTAGTCCCACTGTCCAATTATATGAGGATACAAAATTGAAATTTCGTGGATCATACAGGGCAAAAACTTCAGAGCTTCGATGGGTTTCGAACGATGGATTTCTGTTGGGAGATCGACGATTTCGGAGGACAACCTCATTTTGGGTGGGTGGATTAGTTCGATTTGGATAGATGGCTTGTAGAAGGGCGATCCCTCTTCTGCCGTACGTGGGCCAGCGTCCTCCCTTCACTAAATAACAATTGACTCCTCCTGTCAAACTTCCTACTTCCCACATGATAACCCTGCCAGGTCGTACTGGGCCCCCCACGCTTCGAATATTTCCATGCATCGGCTACCCACTATGACAATCACCCAGAATGAATGGGCTGCTCATTGTGAGCCTACAGTTGGCAGCAGCTTTTGCCCTAGATGGGCCGTCCAAGGCCATGCCTATGGGAAACATTCCCTAAATGCTCACCATGTGGGCTCCCAACGGTGGGCTGCCGACACTTCACAGCAATTCCTCCTGTTATGGGCGGCCGATGGGCGACCAAATTGTCGTCCCCAACATGCTTTCCCCGGGCTGGCCGCTATTGATGATCTGCATTTGGCGGGCTGCCCGTGGGCTTCCGTCTACCCCATCTGATCGGAAATGCAAGCTTGGATTATATATATCAACGGTTTGCAGTTTAGGTTAGGGTTAGGGTTAGTGCACAGGTGGATGTCCACCCCCTTCCCCAAAATTTTGGATGCCCTCGCCCCCTTATGGTGACCTTGACAAGGTCTAACACCTTGAAGAAGACAACCAAGGCCTCGAAAGGGAGAAATCGCGGTATTTTTGAGGCCTTGGTTGTCTGCTCCAAGGTGTTCAACCTTGACAAGGTCTCCACAAGGGGGCGAGGGCATCCAAAATTTGGGGGAAGGGGGGTCGACCTCCACCTGTGTGACTGGATGTTCTTTTTCTTCAGAATTTGATTTTGCATTATGCTCGGGTGGGATATAGGCGATGCTTCAGGAAAAAAGAAACGTGAATGGCCATGATTTATCCCCTCCCTGCTGAAATTTGCTCCGGCAGCAATCTCAAGCGAACATTGTAAGTAAAGAACTGAGTGTGTCGATTTTTTTCTCGCACGCCCCCCCCCCAATTTTTTTTTCAGATATATTTTTTCTTTGTTGTCATGAGTACTTCAGCTATCGGTTGAATAGCAATCAACGCGGAGAGCAGCAAGCCCGTCCTGGGCGTTACTTTGGGGCACTGGGTAGTGGGCCGTGTTAGGCCGAGAGAGAGAGGTCGAGAGAGAGTTGGAGAGCGAGTGGGAGAAGGAAACTTGATTGGAGAGAGACGGTGGTGGTGGTGGAGAGAGACGGTGGTGGTGGTGGAGAGAGACGGTGGTGGTGGTGGAGAGAGACGGTGGTGGTGGTGGAGAGAGACGGTGGTGGTGGTGGAGAGAGACGGTGGTGGTGGTGGAGAGAGACGGTGGTGGTGGTGGAGAGAGACGGTGGTGGTGGTGGAGAGAGACGGTGGTGGTGGTGGAGAGAGACGGTGGTGGTGGTGGAGAGAGACGGTGGTGGTGGTGGAGAGAGACGGTGGTGGTGGTGGAGAGAGACGGTGGTGGTGGTGGAGAGAGACGGTGGTGGTGGTGGAGAGAGACGGTGGTGGTGGTGGAGAGAGACGGTGGTGGTGGTGGAGAGAGACGGTGGTGGTGGTGGAGAGAGACGGTGGTGGTGGTGGAGAGAGACGGTGGTGGTGGTGGAGAGAGACGGTGGTGGTGGTGGAGAGAGACGGTGGTGGTGGTGGAGAGAGACGGTGGTGGTGGTGGAGAGAGACGGTGGTGGTGGTGGAGAGAGACGGTGGTGGTGGTGGAGAGAGACGGTGGTGGTGGTGGTGGAGAGAGGGAAGGAAAAAGTGCGCAGCACGCACGCAAGCCTCATCGCACCAACTACGCCAAAAGGGTCCCCATGACTGCACCGGTTGTACCCTACAACGCCCGAAGTTCCCAACACGTATCCCCCAGGGATCTCACGACCAGATACTGTTGCGAGTATATCTAACATTGGTAGAGCGCCATTCTCAATTGTTGTACTTTATCGTTGGTGTTAACCGGAAGAAAAGCGTCAGGATGGCAAAAATGAGACGCTACGAGAGGCAAAAACGAATGGAAGAAATACTTTTTGGAAAAAGCAATCATGTTTTCGGGGCGACAAAAGGTGTTGTATTTGGGGGTCGAACCCATGCTTCTTGTATTCACGACCTAGCGAGGAGTTTCGCCGAATGTCGTGACCAGTGTCGTATTTTTAGATCGTTAATACAGCCTCACAGAACTTGCATTTCCATCAGAGGGAGTATGTCGGTAGCCCATGACGGATGGGCTGTGTCCATCAGTTGCCCACGATGGACTGCCCACCACAAAGGCTGCCCCACAAAGGCTGCTCGTGGGATCCCCACCATTTCCTGCCCTGCCCATGAGCTGCCAAAGATTATCTGCCCATTGTGGGCTACCCATGATCTACCCAGGATAGGCTGGCCACAAACCACCCATGGTGGGCTGCCGATGAGCTGCCCACGCTAGGCTGGCATCATCCGCCCATCGTGGGCTGCCCGTGAGCTGCCCTCGATGGGTTTCCCATGATCGGCAGTCCACCGTGGCCATGGGCCGCCCGTCATGGGCATTTTGGGTGTGCCTGTGAGTATGAGCATGGGCATGCCCATGGGCATGCCCACGGACAGCCCATAGACTATGGGTCACCCATGGGCAGTAACCGCCCCATGGGGCGTTTGGGAAAACTGTAGAAAGTGCGGGAGACCCAACCCGAAAGCCTCAATCCTGACGAACGCAAAAGGCTATAAAGTGGACTCGAAAGGCCCCTGGAATTCTACGCCCATGATTCTGGGCACGTGATGGTCGAATCGGGTGCAGGCCCGTACTTGAGATCACTTACGGCGTGAACAGTGCCGCCTGACTTCAAAATACAACAGTGATCAACAGCTTCTCGGCTGCCCTTGCGTTGCCTCAAACTTTCAACTTGTGAATATCCGAGAGCGAAGAGGGAGGGCGCCGGGGATTCGTCATTGCCCAGCAACCTTGGATGAGTTGATCCGGGCCACAGAACTGAATTGAATTCGGGAAAATGAAAAAGTTTAAACTCTTCGCGATGTAGAGTACGCCAGTAGGGTCCGTCTCCTTCGCCTAGAATGGCCAGAGGAATGTATGTTGGTTGCTTCGCCAGCCGTCTTTTCATGCAGTACCCTGTCGACAAGGGAGAGGGAATGTTGACATAATCCGCAGTCTCTGTCGACGCCAAAAGCAACATTTGTGCCGTCGAAAATTTTCCCATCGTCTGACTGACTGATTTCAAGGGGCAGCGCTCCAAAAACGCCGGTACACTCAGACCATAAAACTAAATTTCTTCAGCAACTTTTTCCACCTGGAAACTCTTCGTCCTCGTGCAAGAGCCCGCCGGCACAACTCTCTCACGTAGTTTTATTGTCACGAGCAGCGTAAGCCGTGTAGCAACGCACGACGTGCGAATAGGCTGCGCTCTGAGTTGCGCTTGTGACCGACTGTAAGATCGCATCAGGTGCTTTATACGTACATCGGACGCCACTTCATCGGGCTATCTCTTGTCATACGCACGAGCTGCAGACAGAGATTTGAAGCTTTATCGTTCCACACACTTGACAAGCCCGTGCCAAACGTCATCTAGGTACGCGGTTTTCGTCAGCTTCAAGCCTCACACCACACACCTCCATCCCCGAGAAAATAGTAGACCTTCCCTGAATTCGCAAGGAATGCTAGCACCGTGATACTACCTGTATCGGTGGTGATGTCAAGAACCGAAATCATTACAACCACAGTGCCTCTAGGAACTAACGGTGAACACGTGTAGCAAATCACATTAGCGGAACTCCAAAAACTCCTGGCCTGGCCACAGCGGATTCGTCGACAGGTTCCGCGCTTGTTTCAGGAATAATTTTGTCAGTCACGTACCAACTCAACAACCGCTGTGGCCCCGGGTGTATTTTTTCGGGTGCTCTGCATCCCTCGGACCGTACGGTGCGGTGGTTGTGGGCAATGCACATGCACACCGCCCCACAAACGGCCATGAGCTGATGTTGAAGTTTATTCATCCGTAACGCGGGCAGGAGGACGACAAGTGTTTCGACTTCGCAAGTTAGTGCGTGCGACCACAGCAGTGGCATTGTTTTCTCTCTCCTTGGGCGAACGATAGCGGGGTTGCTGTTGTTACTTCGTCGTGAGAAACGATGATCGGAAAACGGCTGCCGTGGCCTTGCTGGGGACCAGATCTGCACAGCTACCGAGAGATTTAAAACTGCACAAATAGCCCTTTGCAAGATGGATGTCATGCTCGAACGAAACAACTAACTGTGATTTGTGTCTTCCTCTTGGGCACTTAGAGTGAACGGGGGGGTGCACAAGGACGTTCGAATCATGCCTGTCAAAACAATGGTGATTCTAGGGATTCCACCAAAAAAACGCACGAAAAACACGTGTTTTGGAAAAACGCGTTTCAGAAAGTGACGGTTAAAAAATCGTGTTTCGCTGCCTCCCCTCTAGCGCCGGTTGGAACCCACCCCCGTGCTCTTGATATTTTGTTGGACATCAGTACCCCCTCTTTGTTTTTAAATTTCGACAAAACACGGAACACGCGGCGGCTTGATTTGGCGTGATGTTGGCACGCGCGTTGACGTCCTGAAGCAAATGGCGCGCCTACAGCGTGGAAAGATTCGGCCTGAGAGTCATGGCCAAATCATGCAGATGATTACGGCTGCTCTGCTGTGTGCGGTGGCTGGAGAAAGGGAGGGGCGTTTCCTCGTCCTGGCGGTAGTGGCAATGCGGCAACGCCAATGCGTTCCCAACTCAAACCACGCTCCCAACTCGAACCACGCCGCCGGGTGAACTGTGCTAACCCTGACTTCTAAGCACTTGACCGCTGGTGTGACTGATGACTCGCTACCTCCCTCAAGGGGCGGGAATGCACACCAAGTCTGCCGTAGGAGCGGCGGCTACCGCGGTCAATAGTGCGGGTGAAAAGCTGTCCCAACCACGCCCACCACAACACAAATGTGCACAAGGACGATTCTTTCATTCTGTCATGGTCGCACAAAGCTGTGGTGATGTTGTGGCTGCCTCTTGACTGTGGGTAGCGCTTTTCGAGGGTTGTCGTAAAACTGCTTGCCTACCCCGCTGGCTTAAAGGATGATATGGTCGCGTTTGGGCACACGTGTCTCCACAACCAGGCCAGTTCGGGCCTTATCGTTTTTGCTGAGGCAGCTGTGGACTTCAGAGACACAGCGGTGGTGTTTCTCGGCCTATCTGGGTGGGATCAGGGTTGTATCGTAGACTAGAACCGTCGACGCCGGCATCGCAGTTAGTGCAGCTGATGCAAGAAAAATTACTAACTCGTTGTCGTCACCCACCTCGGTCAGGCACAGGGTCACGCAAATGTTGATCGATGGTACCATGTCTCCAACGGCAGCCGCCTGCGATATCAAGGGGGCACGGTTGTGTAATGGACCGGCGATGAGTAGTCCACACATCTGAGAACGGCCCAGCTCTGCGGACGTGGTTTGGTGAGATGGAGATATGAGGGGGGTTGCGCATCGGATAAATATGCATGATGTGGGCGGCGCAGGTGATAATAGAACCGAAAGAGTCTCTGCGCGCTTCGGTCCCCCAGTCTATCAAACTCGTACGGAGCAGGCTTGGTCTGCGTGCAGATAACACCGAGAAGAATCCCGCACCTTGTCTGTATCAGGCCGACTGCTGAGTAACGCGAGGACCACCACGACCGTCGTGATCACGTACGCACAGGCGATGCCGATAGTGCACACTATGTTCCGGATCACCACCCGGCGGTACACCGCGCCGCCGGATTGAGTGTTGCCTGATAGTGCACACTATGTTCCGGATCACCACCCGGCGGTACACCGCGCCGCCGGATTGAGTGTTGCCTTGCGACACAAGCATTGGCTTTATGAACATCGCCAGGAGTAGCACGTACTGGAAGGGAATTTGTGATGACACAGTAGGGCCGAAGGTATGAAAGGGGGAATGTGGAGTAAGGGTGTCGAGTACAAGCAACATGGTCCAGGTGCTGTCGTGCGAGCATCCATACCTCGGTGTCGCGCTTTGTCCCCCCGAGATGTAGGGTGCACCGCCAATGCTGGCGGCACGGGTGGTAAGAAAAAGCGTTGAACACGAGAACGATGCGCCTGCCAATCCGTACATAGCTCGCGAGCATATCGTCTCTTTCTTGCCCCCTCCAAAGTACCGTAGATGTGGAGATTGTACGCGAATGGCAAACCTAACGTGGGGCATGGATACCTCTGACCTCACAAAAGGAATCAAAACAATAACAGGCTCGAGGGAAAACCAGGCCAACCGGATCAAAAACCCTCGTCTAACACCGTAAATATAGAAAACCGTCGCTATTACGGAGGATTCCGACGGCCGCACTTCCAAGACAAGACCAAGGCAGGACAGATTGAACCGGTCACGCTGATTACACACCCGAAGCAACGCTCTCGGCGTTTCTAGGCTCCAGCCGCGGGTGACGCGCCGGCACAACGCTTTCTGCGTGACGTACCATGGTCATATATGCCAAGTGCTAAAACCACCACATAAACCAAACAGAACAAGAGAACACTACATCGGTAGGTTCATCAGAGCCTTCCGGTGGTACTCTAACTTCTCTCTGCCAAGGACCTTGGTCAGCATGTCGGCGTGCTGCTCTCCAGTCGGAACATACTCTGCAGTGATCTTGCCCGACTTGAATAGCTCGAGAATGAAATGGAACCGCACGTCGATGTGCTTGCTCCTCGCTGAGCTGAACGGGTTCTCGATTAAGGCGAGAGCCCCCTTGTTGTCCTCAAGGACCTTGATCTTCGCCCCACTCGTCTCGGGCGCTATGAACGACAGAACGCCACGCACAAACAACGCCTCCTTCACGCCCTCCCCGGCTGGCATATACTCTGCTTCCGAGGTCGACTGAGCCGTCACTGGCTGCGTCTTGGTGGATGCACACACTACGGTACCACCTACGGTCACAGCTAGCCCGGTCGTAGAACGCCTGTCTACTTCGTTGTCAGCGTAGCTGGCATCGACAAACACGCATAGGTCTAGTCCTGACCCCCGTACGTAGGTGATGCCGAAGTCCTTCGTGAAGTTCAGGTAGGACATGATCCGCACAAGCGCGTTCCATATCCTCCCGGTGGGTGAGTGGGCGATCTTCTGGAGCTTGTTCAGAGGCAGGGCGATGTCTGGCCTCGTCAGCTTCGTCCACATCAGGCATCCGATCGCCTCCCTCACAGGCTTATCCACCGCGGGCTCGTCATCTCTCTTCGGCCCTAGGTCGGCATCGGTGGCAGCAGGGGTGAAAGCGGTCGTGGTCACATCAAACCGCTTCAGCATACCCTCAATGTATGCTGTCTGGGACAGCTTGGTGATGCCATTTTCTACATCCATGGCGATAGCACACCCGTCGTACCAGGTACACTCCCCCAGATCTTTCACCGGAAACTTCTTGTTGAGGGAAGCGAACAACTCCTCTCGCTCTCCCTCGTCTGCCGCCACTAAGATGTCATCAACGTACATCACGATGAGACCTACGACCTCTCCATCCACCACCTTCCGGAAGACACACGGGTCAACCCTGCACTGCTCGTATCCATTCTCGATGAGGGCATCGGCAGCTTCAAACCCCCACTCACGGCCACTCTGCTTTAGGCCATACAGGGCACGCTCAACCTTGACCACCTTGCCGGACATGCTACCACAGCCTTCCGGGAACCTGAGGTATATTTCTTCTTTTAGCTTAGCGTGGATGTACGCTTGCTTCACATCCCAGTGAGCGAGTTTCTTGCCCTTTTCAGTGGCTACGGCAATCACCGTCTTGATAGACGCTGCAGACGGGCACGCTGAGGATGAGTGGTGGAAGTCGATGCCGGGGATTTGAGAGAAACCCCGCGCAACCATACGGGCCTTGAAGTCGACTATCAGGCCCTTCTCATTCGTCTTCCAAGAGAACACCCACTTTGAACCTATGGCCTTCCGCCCCTCGGGCAGCTCCTTGACCTTGGTAAAGGTTCCAGTCTTGTCGTGGCCATCTATCTCTTTCTTCATGGCCGCCTCCCAGAAAACCTTGTACTTGGAACACATCACATCCTTGTACGTCATCGGTACTGCTTCCACATCACTCGGCTTCTGCCCGATTGGCGAGGTTATACTTAGCTGTGGGTCTGGGAGTGGTTGCGAAGACCCGCTGGCGTCGACCTCGGCCCCGAACGCCTGCTGTTCCGGGCCCAACACCTCCTGCATCTCGCGCCTGTACATCTCCTCCATACAGCGTGTCTGCTCCTCGTCCCACTGCTCCTTCACAAGCGAGTTGCAGATGTAGTCCTCAACAATCCCCGTCCCGCCAGTTTCCAGGATGGTCGCCAGCAATGCCTCTTCCGGGTCCGGTGTTTCTCCGGGCCCCGGCATCTCCCCGGCACCTTGCATCTCCCGGGTCTGCTTCCGCGTGCGGCCACTCTCAAGCCCATGGCGCAGCGGGCCAGCGTTCGAGGCGCCCCAGAGGAGTTTCTTCCCTTCTAGCCCGCGGGGGTAGCGGTCGTCGGCTGGATCATACTTCAACTCCTCGAGGTTCTCGGAGTCGCCGGGATCACCATCGCTACCGCCGTCCCCACCTGGGTCGCCGGACTCTTCGCCGCCCGGGCCGCCGGCACTGCCGGCGTCACTGCTGCTGCGCTCGGGCTGCTGCTGCTGCTGCTGCTGCTGTCGGTGGGGCTGTCACTGCCTCCGCCGAAGTCGCCCCTTCCCGAAGGGGGCGACGGGGGAACGCTGCCTCCGTCCCCCGGAATTCCGTTGCCGGGTGCCGTCGGCGCCTCCTCGCGCACAAACGGCGTCGCTTGCCCTGACCCACGAGCCTCCATCACGTCGAGGTCGGACTCTGAGTCTCTCTCCCCCCCCCAACCTTGGCGTGATGCATCCGCCCTGCTCTCGCCCTCCCCGCCCTCCTCGTCATCTGCGAGAGGTAGCAGCTGCGGGGGAGCGGGCGATGCAGCGGGCACGTGGCACCAGTCGAAATTGCAGGTGGTGATTACGGTTCCATCCGTCAGCTGCACTCCCTGCTGCTCCGCCGTGATCCTGAGCAATGTCTCGTGGGCATGGCCGTGCGCGAAGTGGGACTCGTTGAGGTCAGTGGGGGTGGCTGCTTTCCGATCGCCAGGAACAATGAGTGCGACACAAGCGGTGTGTAGCGTGGGCTTTATTTGAGAGCCTCGTTGGGTCAGCAGCTTTCCAGTCCGGGGGAACCACACCTCCCCCTCGGCTTTCGTGGTCAGGGTGAGCCCCCACTTCATCCCCGAATACGTGTGGCCCTCCTCCGCCAACGAAGACAGCGAGAGGAGGTTGTAGGGGGCCTCTGGTACATGGACAGCATTCAGTACTGGTACGGGTACTCCACCATCTTCCGTCTGTAGGACTAAGGTCACATCTCCGTATCCTAGAAGAGGAACGGGGGCCTTGTGCCTCCGATCCCCTTCACCCAACCGCTACGCTCACGGTAGTTCACGAAGTTGTCTGGACATCGGAACGTGGAGCACGTGGCCGCTGTGTCGGCCACGTACACCGCCTGGCCTTGTTCCACAACCCCCACTAGACCTACTTCACCAACGGTACCACACTCGCCTGGGGGGACTGCCACGGCACAAAACGCCTGGTCTTCCACGGAGTCCACGTCGCTCTCATGCTCCACGACTTGCGCTAGGGCGGCCTCCTCCGTCGCGCACTTTTCTTTGGTGTGGCCCCACCCCTCGCAGCGCGCACACCACGGCACGCA
>CACKRE030001700.1:0-15308 GCA_902602495.3 Ectocarpus sp. CCAP 1310/34 | reverse complement strand
GGTGTACCTCTTCGGGCTCTTGGATACCTTTTTCTCGTTATATGTGTGCGTGTTCTTTAGATCCTCAGATGGCTCTAGCACTTTCGTGACCACGGGCTGAGAGTCTTATGCTAGATTTTGGCATTTGGCAACTGACATACGGTTTAATGCGAAGACAACAACAACAACAACATTAGACACGCAAGGGGAGTGGGGAGAAGTGAAGCCCTCTTTGAAGTTCGAGGGGTCCCCGCACATGCAACCATTTCAAGGTGTACATATGCCCCATCTGCGTGCCCGCTATTGTTGCCGGTAGATCAAACCAGTCCGTATCCAAACACACGAACAGAGTTTCGGGTTTCTTTGATTGTTGCGTCACATCGAAACGGCCCGACACGCAACCTGTGCGTTTTAGCTCACCTGGACAGTCAACAACACGTTGTTGCTAGCGAATCCAGCCACATCGCCGACCTCCCTAGTTTCCGTCTCCTCCCCGTAGCTATTGAAACACGCCGTTCCCTGAATGAATCAGAGCGGGAAGGTGGTGGGTTTCGTCGTATCATCAGGTAGGGTAATGTCTCGAGAGCGAGTTCAAGCAAAGTGGTGGCACTTGAGCGCGAACGGGGATTTGATTTGAAGGGAAAGTTTTTTATATTCAATACACCGGTTGCACTTACCTCCGAATTTACCTCGCCAGGAAAGCGAAGGCCCAGCACCGTTGCTGACACTGGCCTGTGAAAGAGACCAGGAACATCAAGAAGGTTCGGAGAAAAGTACGAAAACAACGCACGATTTCTCGAGAAGTTTGATGCCAAATGCACTCCGACGCGTGCGATGGCATGCACGATGAACACAACAGTTGGTCCTGAGACGGAATTATTTTGAACCGCGGGGGGTGCCACCTGCCGTTTTCAAGCAACAAGCAGAACAACATCACACAACCATGTACGACGAGCAGGCGGCACATTCTGGTGAGACCAGATCAATACTGAAAGTATGCAGGATTAACAGAAAAGCTTACTTTGTCATTGGGTGTCGGGGAAACCACCTGTCTATCGCGTCCCAGACGACCGCTAGTACCAGAGATTGTGTTTGGTATCAAACGGAGATGCTGGCAGCCTAATGATGTGCCCGATTGTGAGGGAGAATTCCGGTAATCACTCCTCGTTTCGACACTCTGCTCACAGGTATATCCAGGCCCAGAAGCGAGACCACCAGGTAATGCCTTTTTCCCAAGAGGTGAGAGTTCTGTTGCCGTTCGTAACGCTGGTCTTTGCAAGGAGAAACAGCACCAGGCACGCCTGGTCGTAGGCAAGGGCATTTCCAACATACAAGCGTTAGGCTTGCGCTTCGCCCATGCCCAGTTCGGATGCTAAACTTGGATATACTCCATGGAAACACCAAAATGTTGGCTCGATACGTTCATATACAGAGGGAAAGCGGATATTCCTGACTACCAGCACCCCAATCATCGACGCAATCCATGGCTTTATGAACCGTGAAGCGATCTACGAATGAAAACCCGCTTACACCATCACCTACCGCCTGTGGTGCGCTCACGTCGTATAACAGGAGTGAAGCGATCCATGCTCGATGAGACACCCGGCACGAAGCATCCGAAAGGGGAAACATGTACTTCGCTGCCCCTGCGCTCATATTGACGGACGCAACAACGTGCATTGCCAGAAGCCTCCGGTGGAGCGTCCTGCCGCCGGTACCGTGTATTTTCATTCGGACGGCGCAAAAATGGAGAAAAGCGGCAAGTCGGGGGCATGGAGTGAATCGCTCCGAGCTAGGACGGGTTCAACGTGTGTGCGTGATGTATTGTCACACCAAGAAGGAGACGAGTCCAGTCACCACCCGCCGTACAAACCAATCAGGAACTGAAGCATTTATTGGCAATGATGGACGTGAACGGTAATTGACAGAATTTCTAAAGTATTCAATTTGAAACTGAGCACAAGGGCAATGCAGGCCTTTTCGTCCGTGGACGGTAGAGAACAGTCCTCTTGACCCTTAGGTACCGTTTTTGACTATGGCAGGTCACCTGCATCCCGCTGGAGAATTGATACACTTCCGTCCGACATCTGTGGGAACTTTCACGACTGTTCATGGATGCTCATGTAATTTTTTGTCGTGTGTCCCTTCGCGGAATACCGCCCGCGTATTGTAGAAAGAGTCACGTACCGCCTGTGTCTCAAAGTTTTGCCTAAAATCATCCTCGTATTATTTATGGTTTGAACGAAAATCCCAAACGATGATGATGGCTCGCGCTTGTGGCCGCCAGGAATAGGCTCACAAACAACTGCAGAACAAGACTTTCCGGGAAAAGCAAACTCGAGTCTTGAAAAACTCCGAGGCATATGAATGCATGCGTGCAAAGGCATGCAACTGTCGAGTATCTCTCATGACAGAATACACGGTCTGAGAACAGCCGTTCTCTACATTTTCTTGAACAACATGATCATGCAGTTCATTGCTCCTTCTGGTTGAACATGAAATGCCCTGTTCGAAAATGGTACTCGTTGACAGCGTATTCTCCGGCTTTTGCTTGTCATTTTCACCGACGAAGTCGTTCACCTTAGTCTCTAAGACCTGCACTAACGAATTCGCGGAGATTTTGTCGTCGGGAAACTGCAATCCCACCCAAAATCAACGAACCCTTCTTCAGCTTTTCGAAGATGAATAGCCAAAGTCGAAGACAACGGAAGAGTCCCATCGTCAACGACACTTCACTGGAGCAGAGAGCGACCCTTCGAATATGTTGGAGTTGGAACCTTGAACTACTCTACGTGAAGAGAATGTTCGCACCTGCGAGATGGTTGAGTTCGGTCATGTCGTTGGCAGATTGCTTTAGATGAACCAATGGGGTGCACGAAAGCAGATTCAAGGTTCAGACGCACAGAGTACACACGCGGGGATTGCCGTGGAGGCATACAGCCGGGGGGGTTGCCAGAGTGTCTTGGTGCGTTGAAGCGTTTTTGCTGACGCTATACCTTTCTTAATGTGAATTGTTCATCTAGGCGTGGCGATGCCAAGAGATGCTGGATACCCTAAATCAAACCCAAGGTTCATGTCAGAAGCTTTTCTCCTGCACACATCCAATGGGCGTGTTGTGGAGCACCTGTTACCCGGTTCTCTGGGCAACACTTATAAAACCCCGTAAAATTATCCGATTCAACAAACGCAGTCGGTCGGCTACTTCAGTCACTTGGAGCTTGTCTTCACGGCGTATGTAGATTCGTAGATTTGCGGCTTTTCTTCGGGTACTATCTAGTTTACTGGGGACGACCGGGTTGAATGGGGGCCCACCTTCCCGGCAAGTGTAGAACGGGAAGCTGAAGGGCATTGGCATGGCAACCACTCGGAAAACATGAATCTTGCGACAACTTGCGCGCGTAACATTTCGGGAAAGTCCGTGGCAGGTTGATGATAGGGCTTCATGACAACCAAAGTATCCATACCGGGGCACAACTGAAGTACGCAATTCACCCTGCACTCGCATACTGACAGCAGGTTGTGCATTCGATACTCCCTCTTTGGAGTGACAACAATGATCAACTTAACTGACCGTGAGTATATTCAAGTGAACTTCACGGTCGATGAGGGGAAGGGACGGCTGAACCCTTCCCGCAACGAAAACTGCTGCTGCAGCGTTGGGCAAGCACCCGCAGCAGGGTAGGTGGGAGATTGACATACAATCATTTCTAGCAGGCGTCCCGTGTAACCTTCCACCTGTGCGGCGCCCGGCTGATACATCAAGCCGATCGGATTACCGTAGACTCTGGTGCCAGATTGTATGGGACCGAGCATACACACACACACGTAAAAGTCTACACGATTCATCGCACCTGATAACAACCTGAACGTATTGCGCATGTCGAAGCGGCGATGACGAAATGTGAACTTCTCAACGACGTTTTTTTCCGAAAGTTTAGGGACACAGCCGATGTTGAAACTTGAGTTCTTTCTTTGCAATTGTCGTGCTGCGGTACGAATATAGGTGCCAGCAGCATGTCTAGATGTAGGTGTAGGCTAGACTACAGTACTAGCAAGAAAGGCGTTCGCCGAATCTGTAGACTACTGTAGTTGTTCTTCATAGCTTCATTTTTTTTTTTCTCCCATCATCGGGTTCTTTCTGTCGTCTGCCCCTCTGGCCCCTATCCTCCACTTCTACTAGCTAGACGACCCAACCGGGGTCACATAGGAGGGGGGGGCTGGAACCCCTCCTGCGGTTCCTGCCTGAGGAATTTCGATCGCGAGAAGGGTACAGCAATACCTTCCCTCGCGACTTACGAAGTCGTCTATGGTTTACTAACAACGAGCGTTGCAACGCGTCGCTTTCATCCTAGACCAGGATTTGTTTAGTGAGAGAAAAACTCACTCTGCCGGGGCTCGAACCCATGACCTGGCCCTTAGCAGGCTGCGAGGCTACCCACTACACCACCGGGGCGACCGTTGTAATACCCCGATTCTTCACACCACGCAACTCTGCCGCACGAAACGAGGTACCCGAAATGGTGGCGTTGACCTACCTTCTCGTCGATAGATTTTCGCGAAAACGCATCAATTTGCTTTGGCATCCTCGTCGTGTTGGAGGAATCCAACTGTGGCCATCTGTGCGCGTGGCAACTTGTGCAACTTGCTGTGCAGCTGTGATGTTATGCAAATGGCCGAGGCTGATGTAGACTGTTGTTGGTCGGATTCTCTCCGTCCGTGATAAGGCCATGCTATGCATATTGTTGTTGTTGCAGACTGCACGTTCTGGTCTGCCTCCCAACTCCTGGGTTGCAACTCCTGCTCGCAGGTCATGATGCACCAACCTTACTCTCGAACTGCCCACGCCAGTGAGTGCTGGTTGCTGTCGTGGCGAGGTTACTGAAAAGGCCTGCGATGGCGACTGGGCTCCTCGTCCTGTGATCGCCTGGGAAGCTCGAGCCAGACGCGAAGAAGGCGACACCGCGTCGGCCACCAAAACAGCACGTGTAGTGGTGAGGGCCAACCCCAGCACAAAAACTACACCCGCCATCACCGACGTACCTTTCCACAATCGGCCACTATATGAAAGCCGGATTCCACCTACCGCAGGGTGCAACTTTCGTCGCACGGGTGGAATAATTGAAATTATTTGCTTTGATACAAAAAACTGTAGTCTACCACAGCAGCAGACTATTGTCGTGAAACCGTCACCTCGGCCACGAAAATCGCGCCGCATTTTGTACATTACAGTCCACCCCTGGAACAATATTCAAGGCGCCAAGACGTGAACCCCAAAGTCATGCGACCTGTTTTCGGAAAGATGTTGGAGAGACGGTTGGAACGTCGCCTTTTTCAACGCCTCTTCTGTCTCTACTTTGTAGTATGGTGGTCTGTACCTGGTGTCAACTTCGATACCACTACGCAGTCTATCATGTGCACAAACGATATCATCGCCCCTGTTTTGGTTCTCCTCAATCCCTCGATTCAACGTGTGGCTGTTGTCTGCTGCTGAAGTCCTGCATCTCAAACGTTGTTATTTCATGGTTTGGTCAGAGAGATCGTATTCCCACGTCGGTGCTGCAGCGCTGGAAGGTGTGTGCATGTGATATCATGACTGCGGGGTCTTCCTTCAGCGTTGCCAACATGTGTGGCGTGCCCTCGCTGAGGCGGCCGAGGCCCGCCAGCGGGCGAGCTTAGACCACGCAAAGAGCACTACGGAGACACGAGCTCAAGCCTCGTAGGAAAGTTATTAAGGTAGTCCTGAATTGGATGATAGGAGAGTTACGCGGTAGCGAGATCGGAATATCTCTCGTCGGACCGACTTGGTTGGGCAGCATACAAGTTAAACTAAATTCCGCGTCTGCAACCTGCATTAATTAGTGCGCTGTGTAGACTAAACGACATCCCACCTCAAAACACAACACAACATGGCAAAGGACCAGCACGGTTGCCCGGGGCAAGCTGCGATACCGATAAAGAAAATCATGGACGTCAGTTCCGCTGGTTTGGAATTTTGACTGTGGTTCATTTCCTATATGTGCAGCACAGGGCACAATAAAAGTCGGGTACTAATGTGTTCCCAGGCGTCCAAATATCAATTTTTGTATGTGGCCCATATTGTATGTGGCTCAGGTAGTGCTTCACTTGCGGTTTTTGTACACTAAATGCAATGAACGAGCGCTCCCGCTGCCGACTCTGAGGCGAGGTTCCCTAATAATCGTAATGTAACCGAAATCGTATTCATCCCCATTTGGGAAGGGTTCCCTGCCAATTTTAGGTTCCCTACAAAAATGCAGAGGTTCCCTAATGCAGTGGTTGTTGAATACGAAACCGCATCCCTACAAAATCTGTGCGGGGCTCCCCTGCCAATTTCAGGTTGAGGTTCCCTAATGCAGTGTTCCCCCCACGTTAGTGGGGGTTAGGTTGCCTAATGCAGAGGTTCCCCTTCCACTGTTCTGGGAAAACTTGGTCCTCCCGAATAATGCAGAGGTTCCCTCATACGTTGCGCCGGTCGGTGTACACAACCCACCATCCGACATACTTGTCTGCTGTTACTGCTGCGTACGTGTACATGGAGACAAACACAAAACAATCAAATAAATCGATGCGACAGCGTAAGCAATACTACCGTGTGTTTTCACGTCGACGCTAACCCACTTAACACATGACGAAGAGAACCTCTTTCTTCTATCATTTTGTATCTGGATGACTTCCTGTCCAACGGCGGTATTTTTCGGGGCCCCGGATGAACGTTCATAGTGGTGTGGTCCCGCCTACTTCCGAGATTGTCTTCGCTCGCCACGAGTTCTTTTTCCCGAACCCGGGTTTCCCTTCCACTTACAGTGAATTAATTGCAACTTGCAATTCCACGCACAACATATGTAATGTGTCTACGGCATCATTGTTTGGCTACTTCATTCCCATCGCCAACTGGGATAATCCCAGTTGGCGATGCGATGATTGTCGATTAGTTCTCAGGGGCACGTATTCTACGAGTCCCGTTCGTACCTTACCGCCCACGCCCGAAGCCAAGCGCTTGTGGCGCATGTCCTGCCTCTTGGGTCACCCCCGAGAGGAGGCAACCTACCTGGCGCCCGAAAGGGAGCCTTCCATTATTTTTCAATCCCTTCCGATCACCCCTCATTTTCCAGATACGTTATTACCGTTCTACTTCACCTCTATCAATCTCATGTCCTCCCCGCCCACTGGGGGTGGGGAACTGATGTTTTCACCCTGGTATATATATGATACACATAATGAGGTATACAAGGTTGTAGATAATGCAGCACAGAGAGAAACTGCCCGTTCCGAACATACTTCAGTACATTTTACAGGCAACCCCAGATTGAAAGGTGTGTTGAAGTCTGTACTACCATGGTGTACAGCAGTGAGTGGGAGGAAACAGGCTGGATACTCTATTGGTTACCACCCTCTGGGCGCTTGACACCCACGACCCGAAGGGGGACCTTGCAACAAAAAAAAGTCTGGTCCTCATCATTATTATCAAGGTCGTCGTGGAACGCATCCCCGAGAAACGGAGCCAGTCCCGTGACTTTGAGCGTCGAACACACGCGCGGCGGGTGCTGTCGAGCTCTGGGCATGCGCGGTAATGTACGAACAAGCCTCCTGCACGCTCTGAGAAGCAAGCTCGAGAAAAGCTTCGCTTCCGCTAGACAAAGAAATGCCGTAACACGAAAAACTTTGAGGGGTTTACTCGGCAATTTTACAACCCTGAAAATACCACCATGCATGGTGGGCTGTACTGCTAAGTCTATCGCCGTTTTCGCCATTTACTAGTTTTACCGCCTCCGTCAAAGCCGTTACCGCAAAAAGCAATACCGCCTATCGCCGAAAATGTGTCAGCCTCGATAACTGTTTCAGAGTAAACCCATCCTTTAAAATAACAAAATGTGATACACGAAATAAGATGTGCAGGCAAGCCCCTCCGCGACGCGGTCCCCTGGGAATGCGTCCCGGGGGGGGATCACACGACTTCGTTTCCTTCATGTGTCCCAAGTCCTTTGCCTCGTTTTGAAATAGTCTTGGACGTACACGACATCATGACTAGACACGTTGCCACAGAGGTTTCAATACGAATTGCCACTCTTCTGCCGACATAATAGATATTCCCCTTCCTTCCAAAAACGAGCTCCGCAATTCCAAAACATACACCTACACAGCCCGGGGTAGGACGTTCATCACCATCACATAAATCAAATATAAAAAAGAATGCAAATGATAATATCACCCAACGTCGAGAACCACGCACACAACAACCCTCAAACCTCATGGGTTTAAGTCCAACATGAAAGCCAAGCATCAAAGTCCACAAGAGGGAATCGCCCAGGGAACCCCCCTTCTGCGATTACCACCACTACATATTCTAGCATACATGTTTATGAAAGTATTTCCAAACGTCCAGAAGCACGCGCACAACAATCCTCACGGGTTTAAGTCCAAGTTCAAGGCCAAGCATCGATGTACGCGAGAGGGCATCGCCCAGGGAACCTCATCCCTGCGTTCACCACCGCTACATATACCAAGACTTAAAACTACTAATTGTACTACTCAACATCCAGAATCACACGCATGCATAGCAGCCTTCACGGGATTAAACCTAACATCAAAACCAAGCATCAACGTACGCGAGAAGGAATCGCCCAGGGTGTCGAGGAAAACTGTTACAACGTAGTCAGGCACAGTTTACCATAGGTGCGACTGCGGCAACTAGCAGCCTTCCGTAGACATAATACAGAAAGAAGAGATGGTACTCAGCAGAGAACATGAGCACAGAGTTGTAGCGGAGATATGTTGGCAGGCGAGACTGTAGTTGTTTTATTGTTCCGAACCCCGAAATTCCGGTACTCGGGCCATTACTCCGGAGACCCTCGGAACCTGCTGTGTTTTTGCTGCTTGTTTTTTGTTTTTTGTTTTGTTGTTGAGATGAGACACAAGCGCGCCTTCGCCCCTTGTGCTCACTCTCATCTAGCACCCATCAAAGCCTGACCAGGGAGTCAGTTGATAAGAACATCTATCTGCATTTCTCTTTCCAAAGCTCGCTCGGGCCTACCGATTTCACAGCAGTGTAGACCAACCTCTGTGATAGAGCGGTGACAGCAGTGTAACCTCTGTGGTAGACTACAAAGTCTACGAGCCACAGCGGCACCGCCACCTCCGCTGCTGCAATACGCCACATTCTGTGAAAGGGAACCCACCCCTGCTCCCACCATATATACAACACCAGCAGATAATATTTACATACTATATTACCCAACGTCCAGAATCACACGCATAACACCCTTTATCGGTTTGAGCCCAACATCAAGGGACGCGAGAGGGAATCGCCCAGAGAACCCCACTACACATAGTCTACAAGTACCAGCAGATACTACAAATTGTATAACCTATGTTTACGAACCGCGCGGACAACAACGCCCACGGGTGAAGTCCAAGTTCAAAGCCAGGCATCAAACCGCGCGAGCGGGGATCGTTCAGGAGACCTCCCCTCTGCGCGCAAGAGGCAATCACCGAACTTTTATAGTGCGCTCCAAATATCCATGGCCTAGGAAGCGGATATGTGCTCACCGTCCCAGGTGCCAGCACCGCCGGCTCGCTGCAGCGCTCATTTCGGAAAGCGGTCGCAAACAACCCCTGCACTCCAACCTCCACACTCGATGGTCACTAGAGGCATCGGCACAATCTCCAGGCCCGCGATGGGGTCCTCGCTCCTCCGTCCAGTATGAGCTACTATGTCCCTCTCCATTGACTGGGCCGTTGCGCTACATCTTCATTTACGATCGGGCTTTCCCATTACGGTATCTCGAAGGGAAAATCGGTAGACTCGCCTGCTTCCTGTGACTCGCCGCTGCCAAGCCCCGTACCATTGTCCCCTGACTGGGCCATCGGCATGGGTTGATCTCCCTTCACCGTCTGGTGTCTCTAACTGTCCACCACCGAGCTTGTCTCGGCCTTGATGGCCTTCACGCAGCTGGAGAATCCAAGAGGCAAGGATAACTGCTGGGGAGGAAATAAGACAAGGGGAGGAGACGCACACGCACAAGAGATTTGCCGTCGCACGTTGAACACCCTGCGGGCGTGCTGGTGGGTGGTTCAATAGCTTACCCGCCGAAGACGACACGTGGAAAGTCTAGGGCGCGCAAGCTTTTCGGGCGGACGTATTTCCAACTTCGGCCACGGGCAACCACCTTCACTCCACCGACTTCGACTCGGTGGGATTGCACCTACACGTGGCAAATTTGCTCAAGAAGCTTGCATGTCATCCAACGTCAACGATAACACATGCGATGAAAAAACGAAATCATGAGTCCAGACACGAACCCATCTTCTGCGTTTCCTAACGCACCTCAGTCAGACAGAGGGTCACGAAAATATTTGCCGTTGGCAGAAGGTCGGCGAGTTGAGCCGCCTGCCGTAGGGTTGATGTCGACGGAAGCACAAAACAGAAACGTATGTCAGATCCATGTTGGGTATCACATGTACAACTGAGAACAACCTGCTGTTGGTATGAACCATCACCGCCTTGAACCGCCTCCACCGACAAGAGCTGCAACAGAACGCTGGCCGTTGGGGCTTTGGGAGATATAATAAGCTTTTGGCGGGGCTCCGGGTGCACCCAGAGGCATGGCGATGACCATCCATACCGGCAATAGACCTTCTGTAGGGATTGGTTCGACGCACCGCTCATTCGCGACAGTCAAATTTTCTCACAGAAAGAACGTGCTTCTTTCTCTTTGTCCAATCAACAGCTGACCAACCTGCGACGTACGAAACACCGGTTCTTACTCTCAAATCCCAGCTAGAGCCCACGCTTCATATTCGCGCCCACTCGGCATTTGTGCTATTGCCATGCGAACCGGATATCGAGCTGAGGGTGCGTTCAGACATCACTTGCTAAAGAACCTTCGCAGAGCCACATTGCTGGACGACAAATGACCTCAATGTCCGTGAGTAACAATTGCCACGAGCGACCAGGTCTTCACATCAAGAACCCACGTGTTGCAGCGCTCTGCTCACCCAACGGTAGCGAGAGGGCAGCATAATTTCCGACGTGTACTGTACATGACTTCAAAGCAATCCAAACATCCGTACGTTCCCGACGTCGTTTCTCATCCCAGGGTCGTGTGTCCGATATTGTTAGTTCTCGTAGTACAACGCGGATTGCTCTACGCCGGGTGATGGGGGCGCAACGTCACAACAGTTTAAACAGCAAAGGCGGTCCTGAGAACTCGCGATATCACGCGCTGTACGCAGCTTGGCACGCACGAGGAACTGTACGATGCACGATCTGCTCTTCCACACCTTGATGCTCCCGGGAGCAGTGGTGAGAAAGCCCAATACCACAATTACGGTTGTGACGGCGTAGGTGAAGGTGATGGCGATCGTACATGCCACGTTTCGCATCACCAACCGACGGTACACCGCCCCGCCTGACTGCGTATGGCCTTGGGGGATCATGAGCGGCTTCACGAAGATCGCCAGCAGAAGCGCGAACTAACGCGACGTGCGGCGGAACGAGGCAATACCAATCAAAACGATTTGGTGCGGTCGGTCATCGACAGGCCAACAGGAGCCCGTGCCCCACTTCAACGCCGGAATCCATCTAAGCACGTGGGCCTACGGCAGTGATGAAGCAATGCAGCTCTGTGAATACCCATTCCCGGGCCCGACCCCCTGCCCCGTTTCGTCATCCCTAATAAAATGCAGTGCGCCAGCCTTTCCTCGACAACAATCCGTTCAAGACCTACCATGTAAGCAGTTCCTTGTTCCACTCAAGGCGACTACGTCGTTGACCTGTCAGTTCTCACCTGGATTATTAGTATGCCGTTGTTTATCACGAATCCAAGCGCGTCCGAAAACGTCACGTCTTCGTCCTCTTGTAGATCTAGAGTCAAGCAGAAAGTCCCCTGGAAAAGTACGTGGGAGCATTATTCAAGCCGTAACACCGCATTTTTGTGGGAGCAAGTCGCGAGAAATTTCAAGTTCTTTTGGCAACATTTGGTCAGGAGCTTTTGAAAAAAAACAATTGTATTACACGCTGATAGGGGCGAATGAAGTTCTCTTCACAGGACTGGTGCAATGCGGAAGCGTGGTCCTTCATTGCTTATTTAGCAACGGCGAGACGCAGGTACGCCGCTTCACACCACACCTCCAAAACCGGTCAGAGCGTGAAAGAAAAGCTTGGAAAATGATAAAGAGGCACAAAACCGGGCGTTGCGCCTTCCAATCGAAGCCAGGAAGACCGTACGCACGCTCACATCCAATACAAATTGTTGACGCAGAACGTTTTCTACACAGCTGCGGCCACCGCAGGCAGTCCCAACTCGTCGTTCAAGGATTATGACTTGGCCGTTCATCTATCGCGTGGATCGTGCGCGTGTGTGTGGCGGAAGAGGGTCTGCGTTTGGGGTAGGGGCAGGCGCTTGACGCGGATCGATGGAAGTCTCGCCGCAAATCTTTTGCTCGACACGTGTGTCGCGAGAAAAGTTTGAAACTTTTACTCCAAATCGCGCGATCTTTGTCGAAAGCGAAAGTTTCCAGGTGCAACTTTTTGCTCCCCAAAGAGTGTGCATGAGATAAACATTTTTCGCAACTCTATGCTCCCATAAAAAGCGGTGCAAGAAGGACAGAGAGTTTTGAGTCGGCCAGAAGCGGTTTGCGAGGTGTTTATTGCTGCAATGGACGACTTGACACGTGCTTACCTCTAGGCTCGGCACGCTCGAAGCTTGGGCTGCCAAAAAGAATGCACCCGTCGTTCTGCACAAAGCAAGCGCATAGAGGGAGTCGGTTCCATTGCGACGTGAGCCGCAGGCTTTCATCACTATTGATATGATACTGCCAACCTGCTACAAGGTACGCACTCTTTCGAGAAGGCCACAGTATCAGCACCTCCAATGCATTGATGGGGACTAGTCCTCTATTGTGTTCCCACTGGTATCGAAAACTGTGAAGTCAAGGCAGCTCGAAACACGTACGCGATGAATCCGTTGTCATCAACGTACTCCGTTGGTCGTCAATCTGCCACGTTTTCGTCAACTTCTAGTCTAAAACTGTTTAATTACCGGCACGTCTAATGAGAATACTCACAGCACTACCCATCCGTAGAAGCGCGACCACCACGTGATGCATGCTTCCCATATGGCGAGGGCACGGTTACCATTTGTGACACTTGCCTTCCCAACGAGAAATAGCACCAGGCTTGCCTGTTGTCGAACGAAAACAATATCGAACAAGACCATACTCAGCTCCAGTCGCAGACGTCAACCTCTGATGCAACGTCTCGCGCAGCAACACATTCTTCCTTTGCTGGAATCGACGGACAGCTAGCCCCACCACACACCCACGGTAGTACGGAGAGCAACCAGCCGTTGAAAGTGATAGCAACTCCAAGCTTTTGCCGCAAGACTGTCACAAAAGCGTTACTAATGTTAGAAACCCTACACACAGTAGTTTACGTTCACAGAGAGACTACCCGTTCGAGATATCACCACCGTCGAAGGAGATGACATGAACTCATTGCAGTGAGTGGGAAAAAAAGTGTGGACACTGACCATACTCTTGTCTTGTTTGAGACACTTTGCACTGAATTGATGTACTCAATGATGCCAGCTTGTGCACACCCAAAAACCATCCGCCGAACATAAAACTAATGCCAGCCGGTGCAAACCCAAAAAACATCGGTGAAAAAAAGGCAAACGATTAAGAGGAATATCCCCTGTAGTTCTTTATCGCGATGTCGTGTGCAGATAATCCCCGCATCAAACAACTTGGCAGTAAGGAGCTCCAAGCTCAACACTGCTGCTGTACTCCGGAATCAGACATACACTTGAGCGTCATTGCCCGGTTGAGGACCCCTACACCACAACCTACCTAGCGGCAATTTGTAGCCCACAAGCGGCACGAGACCCCAGCCTTGGCGGACACTAGACGTTGGTAAGTGCAGGCGCTATCTGCAATATCCCGTACTACAAAAAAGTCGGCCTTCACAAGGACACGTCGCAGTCTAGTCTTCAAGTGTGCTGGATAAATATGCTGCTGTTTTTGATCCACCATAATTTCGGATCTTGAAGGTGTTTCGGAAAAAAATGAAAGCTCTACTGCAAGTAGCTGCTTTTGCTGATTTCTACAGCAGCTGCGGTAGTAGTATTGGATATCGACTCACTCAATGGTCTCGATTAAAAACGACCGAGAGGCGTTAGGGGCGAGCTGACACGCGAAGGCGCAGAAGTTCGCTGTGCGAGTCTAGCGCTTCCCTTGAGCTGGCGAGGGGGCCCCGCCGGAGGCGCGGTCGGACGCAAAAAATTCTGTGAAAAAAATGTAGCAATTTCCCTTCCATGCCCCTCACAATTACCGCAAAACAGGTCTCTGAACCCGGCTTCGTATAACCAACTGTTTGAGCAAAAACATGTGGAAAACACGATTGCGAAAAACCAAGTAGAGCAAGTGCTGCATCATCTCTACCTTGTCTAGCAGTTCAAAGCTCACACAGCGGTATCGTGCAAAACAACAACAAAAGCACGGTTGCCGTATTCTACAGAGCCAAGCTCTGTTCAGGGGTTGTTCTGTGGAGTTTTATGCATTTATCGGATCGGAAAAATTGATACACATAAACCAGAACGTCGCCATTTCGCAAGTGACAAACAATTCAGCGTTGTTAACGGTTCTACACGTAGATTGCCATTTCTTTGTCCCCAATATTGGGGGCAAATAGGAAGATCTCCGGGGAGGGGACAAGAACAAACTCCCCGAATCGGAAAGTCAACCAGAAAAAATCATACATGTATTCGGACATACTTCTCGTTCGACCGCGATGTTAAATTTTGGTTTCTTCCCCTCCCGCGGATCATTCGGGTTCACAATCTTCAATGTCTCGGCCGAACATAATTCTTACACGTCACTTAAATCGTTCGAGGCGAGCGCTGTGTGTGGTTGCTGCCCCGGGGTACACCTTGCGTTAATGATGACTAGTTTCTTTCGCGGATTCGAGCCTCGACACGAATCAGCACAAGAAACAAACAATTCGTTCCTGCTGGTTGGATTTCGGCACCCACGGGGCGTTGCGATCATCAGCATACGTGTGAAGCGGTCCATGTACAGCCTCTCGATGTTTGTGACTCACAACCGCCCTACAAATTACATTACGGGGCATCTTAATGGTCGGTCTCCGCCTTTCTGATCATCCCGAGGACCGAAGTCCAATGGATCTTCAGGAATTTGTTCTTGCGCTATGGTAGTAATAAGTATACAATCAAGCTTTTCTAAATAAACAGCCGGTCGAGGTCACACGACAGCAGTCGAAGGGCGTGTGTTGAAGTCTCTTCGGTGAGTGGCAA
>CACKRE030001698.1:11347-21781 GCA_902602495.3 Ectocarpus sp. CCAP 1310/34 | reverse complement strand
TGCCCGTCTGCAGCGTCTATCAAGACGGTGATTGCCGTAGCCACTGAAAAGGGCAAGAAAGTCGCTCACTGGGATGTGAAGCAAGCGTACATCCACGCTAAGCAAAAGACGAAATATACCTCAGGTTCCCGGAAGGCTGTGGTAGCATATCCGGCAAGGTGGTCAAGGTTGAGCGTGCCCTGTATGGCCTAAAGCAGAGTGGCCGTGAGTGGGGGTTTGAAGCTGCCGATGCCCTCATCGAGAGTGAATACGAGCAGTGCAGGGTTGACCCGTGTGTCTTCCGGAAGGTGGTGGATGGAGAGGTCGTAGGTCTCATCGTGATCTACGTTGATGACATCTTAGTGGCGGCAGACGAGGGAGAGCGAGAGGAGTTGTTCGCTTCCCTCAACAAGAAGTTTCCGGTGAAAGATCTGGGGGAGTGTACCTGGTACGACGGGTGTGCTATCGCCATGGATGTAGAAAATGGCATCACCAAGCTGTCCCAGACAGCATACATTGAGAGTATGCTGAAGCGGTTTGATGTGACCACGACCGCTTTCACCCCTGCTGCCACCGATGCCGACCTGGGGCCGACGAGAGATGACAAGCCCGCGGTGGATAAGCCTGTTAGGGAGGCGATCGGATGCCTGATGTGGACGAAGCTGACAAGGCCAGACATCGCCCTGCCTCTGAACAAGCTCCATAAGATCGCCCACTCACCCACCTGGAGGAAATGGAACGCGCTTGTGCGGATCATGTCCTACCTGAACTTCACGAAGGACTTCGGCATCACCTTCGTACGGGGGTCAGGACTAGACCTAAGCGTGTTTGCCGAAGTAGACAGGCGTTCTACAGCCGGGCTAGCCGTGACCGTAGGTGGTACCGTAGTGTGTGCATCCACCAAGACTCAGCCAGTGACGGCTCAGTCGACCTCGGAAGCAGAGTATATGGCAGCCGGGGAGGGCGTGAAGGAGGCGTTGTTTGTGCGTGGCGTTCTGTCGTTCATAGCGCCCGAGACGAGTGGGGCGAAGATCAAGGTCCTTGAGGACAACAAGGGGGCTCTCGCCTTAATCGAGAACCCGTTCAGCTCAGCGAGGAGCAAGCACATCGACGTGCGGTTCCATTTCATTCGCGAGCTATTCAAGTCGGGCAAGATCACTGCAGAGTATGTTCCGACTGGAGAGCAGCACGCCGACATGCTGACCAAGGTCCTTGGCAGAGAGCAGTTAGAGTACCACCGGAAGGCTCGGATGAACCTACCGATGAAGTGTTCTCTTGTTCTGTTTGGTTTATGTGGTGGTTTTAGCACTTGGCATATATGATCATGGTACGTCATGCAGGAAGCGTTGTGCCGGCGCGTCACCCGCGGCTGGAGCCTAGAAACGCCGAGAGCGTTGCTTCGGGTGTGTAATCAGCGTGACCGGTTCAATCTGGCCTGCCTTGGTCTTGTCTTGGAATTGCGGCCGTTGGAATCCTTAGTGATAGCGATGGTTTCCTATATTTACGGTGTTAGACGAGGGTTTTTGATCCGATTGGCCGGGTTTTCCCTCGAGCCTGTTGTTGTTTTGAGTCCCTTTGGTAGATGAGGAGTATCCATGCCCCACGTTAGGTTTGCCGTTCGCGTGCAAACCGGGTAGGGTGTTCGTGTGTTTGGATACGGACTGGTTAGATCTACCGGCAACAACAGAGGGCACGCAGATGGGGCATATGTACACCTTGAAATGGTTGCATGTGCGGGGACCCTCGAACTCCAAAGAGGGCTTCACTTCTCCCTACTCCCCTTGCGTGTCTTATACAAGAGATAAAATGTCTTCCCCTTCCAAGTAAAGGACATATACGAATAATGAGGCCTCCTGCCACGGCATGGGACCTACCCATACTCCATGTCTTAACCTGTGTCATTATTCCCTGTCGTGGCCATAATTGATCTCCATACTTCTCCATCGACGACCCCGCTACCGTAACTCATGGCTTTCTATTATCTGAAAGCCGAAAAACGTTCCGTGAAGCCTTCCTGCAACGGGAGGTCGATGGTCTCCATGTACTACCGCTCCTGCTCCTGTTGGCTCTGGACTCGCCTTCGCTTAACGACGGCCTCTCCCCCTTGGGTCGTCGGCCCTACATATCGCTGTGCAACCCCTCGCATCTTCCATCCCACAAAATCCATGAGGGCATCTACCGCCGTCCCCGCTAGCGTTTGGCTTACCGCTCCTCCTACCCGAAACGAGTGCATGGTATACTGACCACCTGCATCGCCCAGGCGGCCGTTCCGAATATGAACTTGTAGCGAGGCGGTCATACGCGCCGCTGACCACTGTGACGACCCCCGCGAGCCGTCGGTGCTGAAGCATGTTCCATCCTGCTGACTTGGCTGCGATGCAAAACTCTTGTATCGCCCGCAACGGGCATAGCTCGGTACACTGACGATCTCGTCGAACTACTACCGCATGCGACGAGCTTCGTAGAGTCTTGCCGAAATGAAAATTGAAAATAATCCCCGTCCCATCCGGATTATGCAAGACCTGTGACGCCAACGCGCNCGGTCATACGCGCCGCTGACCACTGTGACGACCCCCGCGAGCCGTCGGTGCTGAAGCATGTTCCATCCTGCTGACTTGGCTGCGATGCAAAACTCTTGTATCGCCCGCAACGGGCATAGCTCGGTACACTGACGATCTCGTCGAACTACTACCGCATGCGACGAGCTTCGTAGAGTCTTGCCGAAATGAAAATTGAAAATAATCCCCGTCCCATCCGGATTATGCAAGACCTGTGACGCCAACGCGCACGCCAAATCGAATCCTCGTTGCATCGTGTGAAAGGCGGTGACGAACAACGTGATATCTCGGCTACGGGCCACCCGTTCGCCCACCGTGTACAAGTGGCTCGCGGTGTTGCGCATGTATCGCACAAGACACACAAGTGGCGGGCATACGGTCGGGCTTGCTTGACGGTAACCCCCACCCTGCGCTGTTCTACTTGAACCCAGGGCAGGTACTTCCGAACCGCCGTGCTGTCGGCTGCGTTACCTCTCTTCTCACGCTCATCCCATGGGTCCGACTTCCCCAAAGTCTCAGACATCGCACACTTGAGTTTCGACACAAACGCCTTGTCTAGACTAGTGTTCGAGCAGCGTACCGTGTAGCGCAGGTCCCCTCCTTGCTGCACGCTGCCATTGAATTGAACCCGATCTCGGGGCAGTCTACCGCATGAACCACCTTCGTAACGTTACCATGAGAATCTAGCCAGCAGAGCCAATCCTGCACGTTGACATCTGTAGCACTTTCCCATCCCCGCATCCCGTTCGTGTGCGCTCGGAGGAATGCATCAAACTTGTCCGCCACCGTGCATTTGCGTTGCTGACTGGCCTTACTACTCAACGATGCTAAGACAGTCTCTTTCCGCTCGGCCAATCGGGTTATATCGATGACCACGGTCGCCCCGGGCGCCCGAGGTTCTAAAAGCCCCCGAAACGGTGGAGTACCACAGTGTTGGCGGAAGTTGAATGTGGCATCGTTCTGGGCCCCATACGTACTACACAATACTTGCGGTATCCGGTCCTGTACTCGCGTGGATCCGGAGGGAACCCGCTCGAGGGCCCCCGCCGTACAATGCTGATGATAGTACAGGCACGGCGAAGCGAACACGAACAAGGAGAGGGGCGACTATAATCACCGTATCATTTATCGCGAAAATACAATTCCACCGCGCGCATTCCGTGTCGTACATTATTGTAATCGCAAACGCCGTCCTGATGGTGGGGTTATCCAATACTCCCCGTCCTCGGTAATACTAGCGATTTGACGGCGGCCCGTGCGGCCCGCGGCCACCAAAAATCTCGTACATCTGGCACTAGTACCACTGCGTGAGCTCGACACTCGGACAGATGTTGAATAATGTGCCCCGCCATGACAGGCGGCGAGAAACAATACCCAAAGGCCGGCGTGCCCAGCCCGGTGTAATTGCTACATCCTGGCTAAAGACTCCGGCCGTGCCTTCGCAGTGATACCGTGAGAAAAACGGCAGACGGGATGAGCCCCCGGCTCCCCCCGCATCGGTACAATGAGCATTCTCGGAAGATGCCATAAGATCGACCGTAAATTCTCCGAAAAACGCACGCAGCTGCTCAAACACACGTGATCGAAGGCGGATAATTTCGTGCCGGGCTGGTCGTGTGATGTCGTCGGCGACGCTATCCGCCGCTGACGGTTCTCACCTCAATGTGAGCCAAAATCCGTGTTCGATTTGCAGCTTGCAAAGGCTAACCAGCATCGAGTGTGCGATGGGGTTATTGCTCGATCTGTCCTTCCTAAACGCGTCGACGACCGCTCTATTGTCGACATCCATCAAAACTTGCGCTCGCTTAAGTTCGCCCGGGCGAGCGCTACAACACTCCTTCAGCACCTCGAGCAACGTGAACATCTCCTTGCCATTAATTGAACGCGACAGCCATTCGTGGGGGAAGCAGCCGCCTGCGGAGAATGCGCCACTGGGCAGCGACACTATTCCACCATATTGGTTGGATGATGCATCCGACGAAGCGGTGGTGAGAGAGACGTCGTAGTGTCTCGCTATATACCACGGTCCCTCCTGAGCGGTCGATGACAGGGTGAGCCACATGCGTATCTCTGCGCGGAGGTCGTGTTTGTCCCTCAACTGAATGGCCCGACCCTTAGCCTTCCTGATCGCCGCGAACATGTAATGAGTCCATACTGAGGCCGGCCGAATCGCGACCGACATGCTGACACACTTGCCGGCTATCTTCTCGAGCGTGCGCACGGGCACGGAGTCGTTCGCAAGCGCTTGGTCGATGAGCTGATGGAGTTTGTGCAACTTATCCTCCGGGATGCGGAACGATGCGGTATGGGAATCGCAGATAACTCCGAGATACCGCTGATGTTGAGAGGGGTTGAGGTCGCATTTGTTGATGGACAGAAAATATCCGCATCGGCACGATACTAGGATGCCGGTGTGTACAGCTTCCGCCGCCGGCAGCCACTGTCCTCGATCCGACTTCCTGAAGGTAGCGACAAAGTTCGCGTACCAGGCGTCCTCGATATACGCCAGGACGGGGATGACCTTGGACCGCAGGTACGCGGCTTTGGCTTCGCTCAAAGAATGGTAACAAAATGGACTCTCGTTCGACCCAAATGGAAGGGTAGTGCAGACGTAATCCACGCCATCGTAGTGTACGCCGAATAGCGGCCAGCTCTCGGGCTGCAAGCAGAGATTACGGAAACCCGCGCGGTCGTCTAAGCTCCCCATGAACACCCCTCCTTCTGCGACGTGTGCCACCCGTGAGACCGTGTCCATCGTAATCGGTACGTGTTTGCAGCAGGTATTGAGGGGGATACCGTCTATAATCATACGGGGTTTGGTTGGCTCCACCGAAATGGACAGGATCAACCGCGGTCTATCCGGCCCCCCCGGTCCTCGGACGTCCTCCCACCGAACTAAACATCCCCGTTTTTCCAGCGCTTGCACCTCTCGCCGCACGAATTCCGTATGTTCGTCTGGTATGTGGATGGGGAATACGGCCCCCGGAAACGCTGCTGGGCGATACGGCTCCTCACGCGACCNGGATCAACCGCGGTCTATCCGGCCCCCCCGGTCCTCGGACGTCCTCCCACCGAACTAAACATCCCCGTTTTTCCAGCGCTTGCACCTCTCGCCGCACGAATTCCGTATGTTCGTCTGGTATGTGGATGGGGAATACGGCCCCCGGAAACGCTGCTGGGCGATACGGCTCCTCACGCGACCTCCCTCGGTACTCATCGTGGAGGAATTCGAAGACGCTGACACCGTCCCGAATACTATATGACATGAGTTGATCGCGCTGGGGATGGTCTCGTAGGATAACCTTGTCCCAAAATTCACGGTTGTGGTTAATCCCCCCCGGTACGGAATGTTCCCCGTTCTCGCCAGCATCTCTCACCGGAGCGTCCCACGGCAGACGGGTGTGTCCGTCCCCGTTCGGTGGTCGCTCTACTTCTGCCATCGTAGGCACGCGGGCTACTCTCGGCGTCAAACGAGGCCCCGCCCATCCGCTTTGTTCTCCGGACAGGTCGGGGACGTCGGAGAACGCAATTCTTACTTGCGCATGTCGTTGCGCGAGGTTCTTCAGCCAATGATCAGCCAATACCTACGTAGTGAGACGTTGAACAGGTTTCGCCGGTATACGTCTGTAGTTTCACTCTATGATAAAGGGTACCGCCTAGCGGGAAGATAAGGGATTCGTTGATACGAGGGTTAGCCGGGGTCCGTGGTAGGAAAAGCAAACGTAGCTACGATGTACTGTGACCAGACGGACCCACCAAGATGCACGACGGACGCAAGGAGAGCAGACACAACGATGCTCCGGGCTGATTATTTTGCAGTGATACATGGACATTTCTTCTCCCGAACGTGATTCACGGTCTACAAAGATGGAGGATTACACTGCTTAAGGCAGAGGTCGTTGCATGCTACTCTCTTGTTATTCTCGCGCGCGGGCGATCCAGGCGCCCCGCGGGGAATAAATGGTGTTCGTCTTATTATCATGAGGTCATGGATGAGAATAGAGGATTGAACTGCGGTAGAAGGGATTAATTTCCCGCCGACAGCCGATCGAAGAACGCACCGCGGGCATATCACCTGCTATTCTCGTGTTATTTCTCGATCCTGTGTGATCGAAGGAACGCACTGCGCGGGTCAGCGCTCATGTTGCGCCAATGTTATACTGACATGCATTGAAAAATGATGCGAACCGCGAGCGGGATATGGTCACCCGACGGGTACCACACGCATCGTCTTATCGGAATACGAAATGCTATCTCGAACCCGCGAAACAAATCCAACCGAGCGCAACGCTCGAGTATCCCCCCCCCCGTTCGTAAATTGCTACCGTGTCCCCCCCAACCTCCTTCTGTTGCGTACGCTACGGCTCGTTCACGCCACGGTCGGGTTCGGGCAGGCCGCCCTGCGATGCCCTGCCTCCTTGCAATTGCCGCATATCCAGAAGGCACATGTGAGGTGAGAGTGGTTCGGATCACGGTTGGCGGCCGGCACTTGTGGTACGTCTCGCCCTGATGGTGTGGACCTCTACGAGGGCGCCTCGCGAGTCATGCCACGGAGACACCCGACCGGCATTCCGCGTAACCCGAAGGACCTTCAGGAACGAGCTACGAACCTGCGTGGCAACAAAATTGCACCGGGGGCGGCCCCAGCCGTGTCGTCAGCCGCGATCGCATCAAGGACAGCTAACGACGCGGGGCCAAACGTTTCGCTGCTACATCGCAATTTGAAAAAAAAAAAACGAACGAATGGCTCGAAAGCACACATCCCGAAGCACATAGTATCGAGGACGGCCTACGAAATGGCGTCCCAAGCCATCGCCCGCCCTTCGTATCGAGAACGGGACAGGGTTGTATCGAGGACGTCGTAAATCGAAACAGACGGATGGCTCGAAAGACGCATCCCGAAAACGCATCGTACATTGTATCGAGGACGTCGTAGATTGAAACAGACGGATGGCTCGAAAGCACGCATCCCGAAAACGCATCGTACGTTGTATCGAGGACGTCGTAAACCGAAACAGACGGATGGCTCGAAAGCACGCATCCCGAAAACGCATCGTACGTTGTATCGAGGACGTCGTAGATCGAAACAGACGGATGGCTCGAAAGCACGCATCCCGAAAACACATCGTATCGAGGACGTCCCACGAAACGGAGTCAAAAGCAATCGCAAGCTCATCGTATCGGAGATGGAGACGAGTCGGCTCGAAATACTCATCCCGAGGCACATGAACTCGAGGACTGCCAGCGAAATGGCTCCCCAAAACTCTCGCGAGCGAATCGTATCGACAACAACCCCTGTAGTCGTATCGCAATATCGCCAACAAAGGGGAACGTGTGGCTCGAGAGCACGCATCTCCCTATCCGCGTACGCGCGAAAGGTTAAGAACATCTACAAAGCTCTCGGTGATCAGTCGTTTCGTGTGGCAGCAATAACCTATAATCGTTCTGACTGTTCGTGGACCTATATCGCAGCGTTGAGGCCAATAGTGCTCGGTATGCAGCATGTGAAAGGCGCAATATCGAAGAAATTATTTCAAAGGTAGATAGAGGAAAAGGTACGCCGACATGTGATTTTCGTGAGGTGCCACGATCCATTGAAAGCATGTCTGGGGTGATGCGCGCACACGTTAAGCACTTGATGGGTGGTACGCCCCATCTCGAGGCGATACGCGTAGACGGTCAACAATTGTAGAGAAACCCCATGCCACGTATACGCGGCCCGTGACCACTTGTATCGTGCGTCCTGTACAGCAGTCCCAACTGCCAGACTACCGATATTTATTCCTTTGAAATTACGACCGTCTTTCCTACGTCGTATCACCGGTCCGCGTGGGATATCCAAAGAGCACGACAATAATATGAATGCACATGAAACACTCCCGTTGCTATTTCGGCGGGGACCGGGGTGAGGAAGGCATGACGGTCGTCGAAAAACGTCGAAGGAGTTTTGACGCGAAGGATCGGATTTGTTGGAGTACTACTCAAACAATGCGCGGAAGTACATACTACTCAAACAAGTCGATGATCCTCGACGGGATCAGGATCGTCTTGGAACTAGAACGGGCGACGAAAGTTTGGCGAATCTTTTTTATGTTGACGAGAACACACCGCGAGACAGTCAGCAACGGGGACTGTAACCCTCACCTCCGCGTGGCCTGATTCCGCCTGCACCACCTTCATGTACGCTTCGTCCGCCGACATCATGACCTGGTGGTTGGCTGCCTGCTGCTGCTGGGCTGTTGCGATCGCCGAGCTTGGAGCTCCCGCCGTTGCGGGCGCCGCCGCGGGGGCGGGTGCCGCGGATGCCGAAGCTGCTGCCGCTGCCGCTGAGGCCGCCGCCGCCGGAATGGCCGCCGCCACTGGGATAGCAGCCGCCGCCGCAAGAGCCGCCGCCGCCTCCGGAGTTGGGGCCGGCGGAGCCGCCCCGGACTCGCGAGCGGGGGCTTTGCCCGACGGTGGCAGAGCCGGCAGGACTACGTACTTGCCCGCCACTTTTGACGAAATCCCGCAGCACCTCGAGCACCTCTCCCATGAATGCCCGCGCTCCGAAAGCTTCCTGGCCGCTATCGCGCCTGTCCATCCGTGCTCCTGGCTCTCCCCGCCGCGCAGGAAATTCTCCATCGTCTCCTGTGCACCCTGCCCCAGCGCCAGCACCAATGGCAGCATCATGGTGAACAGAGCGATCTTGTCCTTCCCTTCAGAGACGCNTGGGGCCGGCGGAGCCGCCCCGGACTCGCGAGCGGGGGCTTTGCCCGACGGTGGCAGAGCCGGCAGGACTACGTACTTGCCCGCCACTTTTGACGAAATCCCGCAGCACCTCGAGCACCTCTCCCATGAATGCCCGCGCTCCGAAAGCTTCCTGGCCGCTATCGCGCCTGTCCATCCGTGCTCCTGGCTCTCCCCGCCGCGCAGGAAATTCTCCATCGTCTCCTGTGCACCCTGCCCCAGCGCCAGCACCAATGGCAGCATCATGGTGAACAGAGCGATCTTGTCCTTCCCTTCAGAGACGCGCCCTCGCTGGTGAAGACTCGCGCGAGTGCCAGAGTCGGGAGGGCCCCAATGGCCGAGCTCGTGTCGAAACACACCAACTCTTTAACGGCCTTCCCCGCAGGGGCCGACGCGGCCGCGGCCAGCTGAGTCGCGCTCAGCTGCATGGTAGTCTACGGTTATTCGTGCTGCACGCTTCCTCGTTAGGGTTGGGGAGGCTTGTCACGAGTGGGCGCTCTCTCCAAGCCTTTGGTGCAGATCATCTGTTCTTATCCACGTAACCCCTCCGTGGTTCCATGATTTCGACATTACTTTACGCCCGAGTGAAAGCAAGCAGTCCAGCATGAACCAAAAACAACAAAAAACCGTTGATGATCATATGACGTCATGACTTTGATGCGAGAGGCCGAGAGGCCATGCAGGGCTGCGGCAGCAACAACAGCATGCAGGGCACGGCTTTTTTTGCGAAGACAGTCAGTAGCGCCGCGCTGGTACGCAATCTGGACCGATCCCGCGGGGAACCATCCTGATAAAACACACAGCAGCAGCAGCAGTAGTAGACCCTCACCCCCTCGGCGGATTATCTCGATCATTGTAGGTGTGATCTGGACTTCTTGTTGTTGTTGTTGTTGTTGTCTTCACATTAAAAACCATCCCGGTCTCTCTATCCAGTACCTCCTTCTGTCTCAATCTCTCCGTACTAATCCATCACTTGACTCGGCCAATTTCCGTGGTCACAGGCTAACGTACCTAGAAAAGGTATACCAAAATAAAATGGACCCCAAGGGTCAGCAGAGCGATAAAATACAAGAAAACAAAATATAATCAGAAACAAATAAAATAAAATAAAATAAATAATTAGACTAGTGGAACGGCCGCACCACCAGCCTGGGGGGGTAGCCTCCCACTA